>JANHFQ010002839.1:157014-168390 GCA_032468035.1 Aparallactus werneri
AGATAAGTTTAATCTGGTGGGAATGTCTAAATAATAATTGTTTGAAAATACCATGTACTCAGTCCTGGGAATCTGGGAGGTGGGGGGGGGGGTTTCAAGACAAAGTTGATTGTATAAAATTTTTGATATAAATGTATACGATGTCTTTTGCATATTAAATTCAAATAAAGTCTTTAAAAAAAACACTGTGGAGGTAAGACACCCCTAACACCTGTTGGGGGGGGGCTCTGCAGCCTAAAAATAGTGGTGACACCTTCACAGTACTTCACAAGAGGGCTCCCTCTGACTTGTGATGCTGCGTGAGAAAGCAGAGTGAGGCCCATAGTACTACTACATCTAGAGGCTCCCTCTGACTTGCGATGCTGTGCAAGAGGGCAGCGTGAGGCCCATACAGCTACTACATCTACAACCTGTAGCCTGACTACAGGTTTTTCCTGTCTAATACAGCATTCTGATAAATAAATACCCAGGGAAGCCGGGTTATCAGCTAGTTTTTCATAAACATGGTGATTTCCAAGAACAGAAAAGTTGAGGGAAGATAATGTGAATAATAGGCAACTGTTGGTATACTTAGCATTAGAGCAAAACCTGATATATCACATCACATTAAATAATAAAACTATGGAGTGTCAAGAGGAACTAAAGGCATAAGGACATAGAGAAGAGTCAAAAGAGCAAAGCCTCCTTTTTACTTGGCTATTTGACTCTCTGAATTACAGATAAAGATGGCTAATACTAGAAGAGCAGTAAAATTTGGAGAAGGGAGGATATTATTAGAGCAATCATCAGTAAATGGGATCTAACCCAGAGAACCACCAAAAATGTTTTTTGAGTTAAAGTGTAAATGAAAGTGTAAATTTTATAAAGTAAAACAATAAATAGTTGAAAAAGATACAGATAATTTGACAATAATGGAATTAAGAGAATAAGAATGCTGTTTAAGATTTAGAGTAATTCCTGAGGATCCCAGTGAAGATAAAGAGTAGGTTGTTCAATCTTTAACAAAATTTTTGGAATGGGATGAAGATGATATAGAAGTAAAGGTAGACAAAGTGTAAAGGATTAATACATGATATGCAAAAATGTACCAAGGGATATTCTTGTGTACTTTGTCTGGAAGAAGATACGAGACCCAAGTTCTCCAGCACCACTTTAATACTAGGTTGAAGATTAACAACACAGATGTAATTGTTTTTAAGAGGTAAGATTATTTCTTTTTGACTGATAAACTCTCTTTTTACGACCAAGTAATCCCTTAATTTGGGGTACAGTCAAGGCAACTGGATGGAGCTTAGCATCAGATTTGCAGGTTTCCCCCCCACCCCTTGCACCCTAGAAGAGAAACATCCACCACTATTATGATTGAACGCTCAACCTTCCAAATGGGAGGCAAGCGTCTTCACCACTCGGCCACCATACTGCTCTTTGTTTTGACTGACAGCACAAACAGAAAAAGATACCGTATTACTGGGACAAATAGCAGATGATTCAAGTCAACTCAATTCAAAAAGCAAGACATGTCCTAGAAAAAAAAAAGATATGGAAGAAATGCAAATAGAAGTGATAAAAGGTATGCAGCAGGCACAAAAAGAAACTGAGGAAGAGACTACCACGATAGATATACACTACACTACCCTACAGATATACACTTCGAAATTTTGGCATAATTATGGATTTCAAATGCCTAACGTGGAAGATAAATGTAGCAAAGTCTCCCTCAAAAGGATGAAGATTATTTCATTATTTGAAAACAAAATGGAAACGATGTAATTTTCATATATGAAATGTATATTAGAAATGAGCATTTGATTTACAAAAATGTAGATAAGTTTATTTCAGTGGGAATTCAATTTGTATATAAACCAAATGGAAATGGAGAAATTAAGTTATTTTGTATATAAACCTAAAATTATAGAACTGTCATTGGTTGATGGTCATGGCAAAAATGTGAGTGTTGAAGGCAGTTTAAATGGAGCTAAGTCTCTGATATTGGGAATAGGTTTTTTTTTTCAAAGATAAGTGTTGAATTTCTAAGCACTTAGTTACTTACAGTATGTTAATAAAGTTCAGATAATAAATGATTGAACTCGATTGCATCTCACTACCTTCTCTCTGAGCTTATGTCAGAGAAAAGAGAAGAAACAATATTAGAAACATACTTGATATTTTGGAATTTTTGGAACAACATAATGAAAAGAGCTAAATTTATCTTTCTTAATGCAGAAAAAGCATTTGACAATCTGAACTTTTTTTTTTCTTCAGAATTTTTGAAGAAATGTACTTTGGAGAAAATTTCACCAAATGGTGAATTCAATTCATACTTCACAAAAGGCACAGATAATTGCTAATGGTGAATTAACAAAACCATGTGAGATAAAGGGAGAAGCTGTGCCGATTATCACTGTTACTAATGCTTTTGAAGTTTTGACAAGCAATATAAGACAGGATGAGATATTGCCTGAGTAAGAGTGAAAAGAGACTAATAAAGGAGAACATTTGTAGCTCAGGGTAGACATGAGGGGTCCTTGGTGTTCTCTGAGCTTGATTGTTTCCTTGCAGATGTTTCATTACCCAAACTATGTAACATCATCAGTGCTAGTACTGACTTTAGTTTGCTGTCAGTTTACATTCTAGTGGCTTGCCTGTCAGTGTTGGTGGCGGTGGTCTTAGAGATTTTTTGATTGGACGGTTTGCTGTTGGCTTCTTTGGCAGTTTCTTGATTGGGGTATTGCTTACTTGATTGTTGGTCTGATGTTAACCTTGGAGTTAATCTATGCTGATCTGGGGTGCCGATTGCTGGTGGAAAAGAGTTTGGGTCTTTTTGTTCCTTTTTCAGCTGGGTGAAAGTCTCTAATGATAGTAGTGAAAAGAGAAATTTATAAACTAAGGGCCTTTGCTGATGATTTGGTTGTATTTTTAGAAAACCCTCTAGCAGGAATAAAGATATTGATGGCAAAATTACAGGATTTTGATGCACTACTGTATATGGCTTTCAAATTAATAGTCAATAGGTGAAGATGTTAATAAAAATATGAAAAAGGAAGCAATACAGTCAGATAGCTCTGGAAGAATTATGGACAACAGGGCAAACTGTCCTTATATTCATCTCTATAAGATCCAGTGAGACAACCTGACCTCCTCCACTGAGCACATAGGCTTTCTACCATAACTGAGCAGTCTTGGGAACATATTATTTGGTTTAAGTGGTTATGTCTGGTGCTATATGCATACACATACATACTCCAAAGCACTCTTCTAATCTGACGTGCTCAATACAATTACATATGTAATAGCATTGGGGCTTTCCATGTATAAAAGACATTTAATTTAGTATCCTTTCATATCTTGATATTTCAAAAGTTCATACATAGTTAGGCATATTGACATAACATGCAGTTCTTTAAAGAAAAACTTTATGGTAGAGCCATGAAGAACTTTCTACTGAGAAGGGAAAATGCACTTTGGAATGCACAGAGAATGTTAATGTTGAACTTGTTGGCAATTCTTTAAAGATGTTATAGATTTTCCTAGGATTTGTACAGCTGACATACCAAGAGAATATATATTTGTTTTGAGGAAGTCCTGTCAGGTATAATGTGCCCATTCCTCTACAATCTGATAGATTCCTTTTCTTTTGAATATGAAGTACTGTACAACTCTAAAATGTAGATAATTGGGCACTGAGCTGAAAAAATAGACTGTATGTAGTTTGCCTGTTTCTGACACAGCATTGAAAAGCTGAATTATTTTATTTATTTATATCCCACCTTTATTATTTTCACAAATAACTTCAGGCAGCGAACATATCCAACACATCTTCCTTCTCCTATTTTCCCATGGCATCTGTGTAAAATGAGTTGAGCTGAGAAAGAATGACTGGTGCAAAGTCACCCAGCTGGCTTTCATGGCTAAGGTGGGACTTGAACCCATGGTCTCTTGCTTTCTAGCCCAGTGCCTTAGCCACTAGACCAAATTGGTTTCTTCTAATAAAAATGAAGTATATTTGAGAAAAAAATATTTTTTTAGAATAAAAAAAGCTAATAATGAAATTAGTATGTCTAAACTAATAATCAGATTAATATATAAGAGCCATGGTGGTGCAATGGTTAGAATGCAGTATTGCAGGCTAATTCTGCTGACTGCTAGCAATTTGGCAGTTTGAGTCTCACCAGGCTCAAGGTTGACTCAGCCTTCCATCCTTCTTTTTTTTTTCAAGAAAAAAAAACTTTATTTTTGTGATTCAGAATACATTTCACACCAGAAAAAAAAGTTTAACATATACATCTATGTACTGAATCTTAGCCTTCCATCCTTCCAAGATCCATAAAATGAGAACTCAGGTTGTTGGGGGCAATATGCTGACTCTGTAAACTGCTTAGAGACAGTTGTAAAGCACTGTGAAGTGATATATAAGTCTTAAGTGCTATTGTTTTAGAATTATATCAGTTAAAAGAGGAGAGCCATGGTAGTTTTAGATCCACCAATATATCCTAAGTGTAAAGTATGTATATTTCTATGTTTTTAATTTGGAGGCTTCCTGACTATAATAATTCTGGTTTTGAGCAATACCACTTTCTACAAGCAGAACAGGGTTGCCAGGAGAAAAGCACCATTGCCCAGTCCTAAACCCATCCAATACATTATTTCTGGTGATTACAATTTTTTTCACTCTTCATTCCAGCCACATATAGCGCATCATAAGAAAAATAGTCAAATGTCCGTGTGCATGGCTAACTTTGAAGGCATCAGAACAAATACTTTATGCATTTCCTTCTCTGTTTTGGCTGAGAAAGGGAATGAGCAGAACTTGGAATTAATAAGCAGAATGTGCCCAGTACTAAACAAGTGCCTCACAGCAGGAGTGATGTTTATTGAAACAAAGGATAAGAATGTCCATTAGAAATAAATGGGAGCAATATGAGGAACCACAAAACTGTGTCAACTGATGTGACTGAGCTCCATTGAAATAAGTAAAATAAGCTATAAATAAAACAAGGGATGAGCCATTAAAGAGAATGAAATAGATAAAAGTAACAGCCTTATTTTATACTGAGATGATAATGGCAATTATTTTCTAACAGTCCTACTATTGTTCTTTTTCAGGTAGCTAAAGTCAACAAAAACCTTAATTAATTGATCCTGAGAAAACCATTGACAAATGGTTCTTTTAGTGATAATATTTAAGCATTACTGTAGTATATATAAAATGCACTACATTTATCTCCAGCTCTATAGCATAATGTGAAGCCTGAAAAACGTAATTGTTATGTATTGTGATTTGTGTTTACATAAAATGCCAAATGGGGGTACCACCTTTGAGGGGGGGAAATCCAGCAGAACTTAATGAGTTCTGATAAGTAGAATTCTTTTTTATATGAATTTTATTTTTTATTTTTTTAACAAATCAACATCATCAAACATTAGACAATGGGTCAGAACGGGTTACAAAACCGTATAAGTCCTTATATGACAAAATCAAAACATCACAGGTAAATGTACAACTCAATAAAAAAGAAAAAACAATAAATGGTAACATATTCAAAAACAACATTTTCTATCATTCTTTATCATATCGCCTCTCTAACCAGATATTTTATATCTGCCATATTTTATAATATACTGTATCTTCATTTGTTTAATTGCTAGTGTTAACCTATTCATTTCTGTGCATTCTAAAATTTTCTTTATTACATTCTCATTAGTAGGTATCAGTACAGTTTTCCAATTCTGTGCGAACACAATTCTTGCTGCAGTCAAAACATGAATGATCAGGTATGCATCTTCTTTACTATAAATTTCAGGTAATATTCCCAGAAGAAATAACTCTGGCTTCATCTCAGTATATTGCAGTGTCATCCTTTCTAGCCACTCATGTATTTTCAACCAATATTTTTTTGCTTCTGGGCACGCCCATCACATGTGATAATATGATCCTGGTTCTTGATGACTCTTCCAACACTTAGCTGATTTATCTTTGTACATCCTAGATAACCTTGCGGGAGCATAATGCCATCTAAAAACATGTTATATAAATTCTCTTTATATGCTGTTGACATTGTCATAGTATAGTTTTTCCCCCCATAATTACTCCCATTTTTCTATTTCATATCCAAAAAATTTTGCCCATACAATCATAGTTTCTTTTACCTGTTCTTCCACCAATTTATATCTTAATGAGTAATCATATAATTTTTAAATCAACTTTACATCTTTACCTGTCAATATCAGTTTTCCATAAAAATGATATTGTTTCGCATCCTTTTCATATCTCAATTGTATTTGCCATTGTGAATACCATGTTATATCAATTCCTTGTTCTGCCAGATCTTGTTTTTTTTCAGCTCCCCTTTTTCATTCAAAATGTCCTTATATCTAAAAATATTCCCTAAGTTATGTTAGGGTATATAAGTGCTTCCATTATTCCTAACCCATATCGGAATTTTCAAGTTCTTTAATTTTCTCCCATATTGATAACAAAGCATTTCTTATAAAATGTCTCTTAAAATAATCCATGAGATTTGCTTCGGTACCATAAAAAGGTGTGCCAATCAGTCTGTAAGTCATATCCTTCTAACGTCAATAATCTTGTATTTCTCAACTCTATCCATTCTTTCAACCATGTTAACCCTGCGACTTGATAATATAGTTCCCAGTCCAGTAAGCCATAACCTCCTCTATCTCTTACATCCTGTAACATTTTCAAGTTTATTCTTGCTTTCTTCCCTTGCCAAATTATTTTACATTATTTTATTGAGGTCATCAAATAATTTTTTTTCTAGTTTTATCAGTATCGTTTGAAACAAATATAACAATCTTGGTAAAACATTCATCTCTGTTGCTATTCTACTCAACAGTGATAATTGCAAATGCTGCCATCTTTCCAAATCAGCTTTAATTTGTTTCACCAGGTTGTTATAATTGTCCTCCCTAATCGTCACAAACCTTGCTGTTAACTGTACCCCTAGATATTTAACTTTCTTGGTAATCTGAATATCCAATTCCTCCTTGAGTTCTCCCTTCTGTTTTTCAGTTAAGTTTCTCATAACTACATTAGTTTTTTCTTTATTTATTTTCAGCCGTGCTACTTCTCCATATTCCTCTATTCTTTTCAATAGCCTCTGACCTGATTCTTTGGGATCTTCCAATATAAAGGCTAAATCATCTGCAAATGCTTTTAATTTATATTCTTCCTTTTTAATTTTCAATCCTTTAATTCCTTTATCTTGTCGGATCTTCCTTTTGAAAACCTCCAACGTTAACACAAATAGTAATGGTGAAAGTGGACACCCTTGCCTTGTACCTTTTTGAATATTAATCTTTTCTGTCATTTCCCCGTTCCCCAATATCCTAGCCGTTTGTTTGTGATAAATTGTCTCGATTATTTTAACAAATCTATCACCAAAACCCATGGTTTTCAGTTGCAATAACGTAAACTGCCAATTCACATAGACAAGTAGAACTCTTAACCTGGTTGAGAAGGGGACTTACATTTGGATTGCACTAATAATTATTTTCATTAATAAAAATACTTTGGACATTTTCTTTAATTGTACACGAAGAACACTCATATATTGAATTATATTGATGATGATGATAATGATAATACTTAGACATATACCACTTCACAGTGCTTTCCAGCACTCTCTAAGCGGTTTACAGAGTCAGTATATTACCCCCAACAATCTGGGTCCTCATTTTATCAACCTTGGAAGGATGGAAGGCTTGAGCCTGGTGAGATTTGATCTCCCAAACTGCTGAACAAGTCAGCAGAGGTAGTGTGTAATACTGCATTTAACCACTGTGCCACCACGGCTCAGTGATCTAAAAGATAAAGTGTGTACACCAGAGTATGGGTCGAGTGCAAAAATTTACAAACTAAATTTATGTATTTACTGCAATAAAGATTTCTTTTTATTCCAGTATGCTACTTTGCTGAACTTTTCAGAAGAACATATGTGGTACAAAGAACTGCACAGAAAGAAGAGAAATAGTGAAATCTTTACTGAATTTTAATGTGCTGCCAAAGAAATAAACAGTTCATCTGTTTAGCACATGGAACTGTATTAACTTATGTTTATCCTTCCTTAATTGAGAATTTATTTCTGTAACCATGTCTCTTGAAATTTTAAAATTGGTATCGTAAGCTTCTTTCAATCAGCAATACTTAAAATGTGTATCACTGTTACAAACATTATGATATATAATTTCCTATAGTATATATTATGCTTACAAGTTATAAACAGGAAGTAATGATAAAGAAAAACAGCATTTGTCTTTGGCTAGCAAAAATCTAACGAAAGAATGGTTTTTTTCCATGTGTTCAATTGTAGCATTGTATTCCCAATACTTTTCAAATTAATATATTGCAATGAAATGATTAATTCACATTGACATAATGTGCACTTGTAGTTGAGTTTAGTTTGTTGTTTAAATCTTTTATCTTATGCTGAATTATCAATTCATAATTACGAGCATTTGATACATTTGGCATCATGGTAAGAGGATGTAGTTTTTAAAAGAACTAATTTCTGCCAAATGGTCCTCAATTTGTGACCACAATTAGGGCTGATAATTGAGCAAAGTGGTCATTAAATGAGGCTTCCCCCATAGGACTATTTTCCTCAACAACCATAAATTCTGGTTCTCCCAATTTCAGTGCTTAAGCAAACAGATTGAAAGAGCTGCCTTCTGAAGGAGGGCAGGCAGCTCACCACCATGCACAGAAGATGACTTTTGCGCTGATTTGAAGAAACAAAGTTGGAATTAGAAAGATCCTTGCTTTGTTTCTCCAGCTCAGCACAGGAGTTCCTCTCACCTCTGTATATGGAAAGAAAGTTGTATGCTGGGATGGAGAAGTGAAGCTTGGAAGTCTGCTGTTTTCCCAATGCAGGAAGTGGTTTTGCCCAGTGGGAAACAGTTGGAGGCTTGGCTCAGAGATCCATATGTAGGAGAAGCATCCTGCATCACAAGAATTTTAGGCGCAGTTTGGAGACCCATTTGCAGAGTGGTGTGCCTAGTTCTTACAATGCCTTAGAAGATGTCAGAATCTTTTCAAAGACTTTCTGAAGCAGTTCAACAATAGGACACCCTATTTACAGAATGGCAGGGGCACATCGTTTCTTCAATGCTTTGGAAGATTTCATAATCTTTCCAAAAGCTTTCTGAAAGTACGGGAATAGGGTGCATTACTTAGATAATGGCAGGTGCAATTTGGAGAAACACATGAACAATATTGGAAAGAAGAGCTTGTTTGCCTGCAGCTGCCTCACATAAGTCAGGCCAGGTGTACCTCTGGGCCTTTGCACTTGAAGTGGCACCCAGTAGTGGGGCCAGTTGAAGCAGAGGCCTGAGAATAGTAACAGTGGACTGAGACTATTGAAGGCCCTGGGCCACTAATTCAGCCTCAGAGCTGCTGCCACCCTTGAGGAAATGCGACTGCAATGTAGCCAAGGGCAGAAATGGGGAGAGGGGAATAGACAGGTGAAGAGAGTTGGAAGCAGTCCCTTATTGATGTTTAGAACTGGGGAGGGTGGTGCAAGTCCAGAATGGCTTGAATGACTGGTAATATTTGCTCAGCTAATAACTGGTAAAATTTGCTTTAACAACAGCAAAGGGCATTTCAGTCGCTAAGTGATGCAGTCATATGACATCCAGCCTTATGACCACATTAGTTAGCGATGGAAATTCTGCTCCCAATTGTGGTTGTAAGTAGAGAACTATGGATCTAGTAAATGCATACAGCCAGACAACAAGATAACCACATATATTACAGAAATTCTAGGGGTGAGATTGCATTTAGGTACATGTATGTAAATTCAAGGAGCCTCTCCAAGATGAGAGAGTTAATAGACTTTTCAATGTTAGAAGAAAATATCCAAAATTAGTAGTATGGTAGTATAGTTATTTTGTTATATATGGTCTATACAAGAGATGGTGAAAAGCACACTGGAGGTGGAATTGTCCTGTAGTCAGTGAGGGTACTGGGCTTCATAAAACAGAAATCACAAGTGGAGCAAACTCTCCCACTGCATTGATGTGACTGTCAATATATCCCAAATAAGTAAGTATTAGAAGCATACTTTTATTCCTTTGACCAAAAAGCTCAAGTATACCTTTTTGGAATCCTTCAGTTCTCTCGCTCCACCATCAATTTGGTCTTTCCCACAGCATTTGCATGGCCTTAGTATACTAGGTACTAAGTGTAAGCTAAAGGCTGTTGTCCTTGCTTCTAGAGGCCTGTAACTGCTGTCGGGGGTTTATCTTGGTGGTTTAAGACTTTCTCGAGACTCCTTCCTGAATGACTTTCTTCACTTACCAATGATTGGCCTCTGCAGTCAGGTTTCTAGAATGTACTTTTTTCTGATGGAGTGGACAGCTGTCATAATATGGCTTTAGCTGTCAGCTGTTTCCCCCCCCTTTTTTTTTTTAATGTTGGTTTAATATTGCTCACCAGAGGTATTCAGCCAGTTCCGACATGTTCCGGAGAACCGGTAATGATAATTGTGAAAACCTGCAAATACCACCTCTGTTTGGCTGAACGCATAGCCACACCCACCAAGCCACACCCACAGAACTGGTAGTAAAAAAAATTGAATTCCACCACTGTTGCTCACCAATCCTCCAGGGCTGAGGAAAATTTGTTCAGCTCTATTTTCTATTTTTGTTTTGCTTTCTCTGGGCTTGTCTTTTTTGTGGGGCTTCTTTTTATTGGTCTGCTTGCTTGCCTTCCTTGAGGTGAACTTAGGCTCCAACTGCTGTTATTTCTTCCTCCAGCAGTTGGTACATGCTGACTTCCTGACACTAGGGAAAACAACCAAGAAGAAGAGGAAAGAGGGAGGATGGGGCTTGCTACCCGTGGTTTTTTTTACCAGTGGTTTTTTTCCCCCTTCTACATGTCAAAAGACCTTCAGGTCAGATAGCAAAAAATATTCAGATATATTTAGCATAGGATACCAACTTTTTAGTTTGGGTTTTTAGATGACAGGTGCATTAGTAAAGGAGAACAGGGAAATAGCAGAGAAACTGAACTGTTTGTTATATCTTTATTGTGGAGGTTGTAAGATTGAGGCCTATGCCTGAACTGGGTTTTTAAGAAGAAAAACTGAAGAATAAGAATAAGAATATTCTTCAAAAAAAAAAAAGAAGAAAAACTGGACAAAGAACCTGTTCTGAACCAAATTGTAGCACAGTTTAATATTATAACCCCTTATCAATTAATTGTACTCATACATACATACATACATACATACATACATACATACATACATACATTTGTTGTTGTTAGTTGTGAAGTTGTGTTTGACCCATCACGACCCCATGGACAACGTTCCTCCAGGCCTTCCTGTCCTCTACCATCCCCCGGAGTCCATTTAAGCT
>JANHFQ010002839.1:218995-229609 GCA_032468035.1 Aparallactus werneri
ACATGACCACGGAGACGTCTTTGGACAGCGCTGGCTCTTTGGCTTTGAAATGGAGATGAGCACCGCCCCCTAGAGTCAGGAACGACTAGCATATATGTGTGAGGGGAACCTTTAACTTTAGATCAGGGGTATCGATTTCATTGAGGGCTGCATCAGGATTGTGTTTGACCTTGAATGACCATGTATGTGTGGCCGGGGCACGTGGCCAGAAGGGCATGGCTCTGATGGGTGTGACATGGGACTACCTGGACAGCCTACTCAAGCCCTCTGCCAGCAATAATGGAGCTCCAGGTACTGTGTGCAGCACCCCATGCCCTGTTTTTGGCCTGGACACCTCCTGCAGCTATCTGCCAGCGAAACCTGAGCCTGCCGGGTGGGGGGGGGGGGTATGCGCAACCCTCTGATCTCCATTTTTGCTGGCAGAGGGCTGCAGGAGATCGTCGTGGCTGAAAACAGGGCGCAGGCTGAGCTCCATTTTTGCTAGCAGAAGAAACGCAGGCTGGTCCTTTGCTATTTCCAGGCCAGCCTGTTGGCCACATATAAGGACCCCACAGACCTAATTCGGCCTACGGGCCTTGAGTTTGACACCCCTGCTGTAGGCGATGGTTCTGCTTCCTCTAGGGCAGGCAATACCAATCAATGTTTTGAAGAAGAGCTTCTGTCTAGGCCAGTCAAGAGGGCTTAGACTTTTGTTATCTCTCAGTTAGACTACTGTAATTCACTCAACATTTTGGGACTGCCCTCAAAATGACCTGGAAATTCTAGTTAGCATAAAAAAGATATTAACTGTTGTTCTTGCTAGCCTATAGAGCATCTATTTCATGAGAGTTGCTTTGATTGGCAATAGATTTCAGTTCAAGAAGTTGATCCTTAGTTTACCACCTTCTTTGGAAAGAATCTTAATAGGCTGGCCAGGACGGAAAGCTGCAGCTCCCCATTCTGAAAGTGATCAAGGGATTGGAAAACCAGAAAATGGCTTTCTCAGCAGGAGCCATCATATTTTGGAATAGTTCATTTTGTCAAGTCAGGCTAACCTCCATCCTTTTATCCATCAGGTATCCTTTTCTACTGAGCTTTTGGGAATTGAGTTTAAGTGGAAGCATGCAGCAGCCTTTAAAAAATACTTAATGATTTAGCATTTATAATTTTTATGGATATGTTTAATGGAACTATTATAAGACCTCCTGATTTTTTTTGACTAGGCAGCATATAATAATTGTAATAGCAGGCATGCTAACATCAAGGGAAAAAGCGTATAAACATTAGTTGAACAATACTAATTGAGATAGCACCATCAGTGCAAGCACAACATGAAATAAAATTATATAAAACCTATTCTTTATGTAGTTTTGGGATTACATAGAGCATTACTCACATTCTTGTAACCTCTTAGGTTAGGGTTTCTAAAAATGTATTTATTTCATTTATTCAGAAAGCAGTCTGAAAAAGAACTAGAGTCTCAAACATGAGCCACAGTGGCGCAGTGGTTAGAGTAAGTACTGCAGGCTACTTCTGCTGCCACCTGCCTGCAGTTTGGCAGTTCAAATCTCACCAGGCTCAAGGTTGACTCAGCCTTCCATCCTTCCAAGGTCGGTAAAATGAGAACCCAAATTGTTGGGGGCAATATGCTGACTGTGTAAACCGCTTAGAGAGAGCTGTAAAGCACTGTAAAGCGGTATACAAGTCTTATTGCTATTGCTATGAGAGCATGTGAGACCTCTAAATCTAAAATCATAAAGCACAGCAGAGTGAAAGATGTTTAAACAGTTAACTGAATGCATTGTTTAAATTGATTTAATTAATCTGAAGTTTCTTTTTTAATTTAAGGCTCAGGAGATATGGACAGTATCTCCAAAGTAAGTATAAATTTTATTTTTAACATTGCTTTTCCTCTAAACAAAAGGACTGTTAAAATATCTGTTTTAAAATGAAAATGGGTATGCTGATTTTGAAAGTATTCCCAAATTTCCTAACAACAGAAATCTGAATATATACATTGTGAGCCATGGTGGCGCAGTGAGTAGAGTGCTATACTTAGAGTGCAGCACTTAGCTGCCAGCTGTCTGCAATTAGGCAGTTCAAATCTCACCAGGATCAAGGTTAACTCAGCCTTCCATCCTTCCGAAGTAGTTAAAATGAGAACCCAAAAATGTTGGGGGCAATACACTCATTCTGTAAACCGCTTAAAAAGGGCTGAAAAAAGCCGCGATAGGCGGTATATAAATCTAAGTGCTATTGCTATTCTATCAGTGGCTCATGAACTCAAACCTAATTTTCATTAAAGAGACTGAGTTTTATTGCTACATTTGTGTCTCCAACCATAGAAATGTAGATATGAGCCTTCATTCTAAAAAAGGTATAAATTAAAATACTGCTTTTCCTTGACTTACAAGGGTTTCCTTCTTAAATTATGGGAGACTCTGGCTAGAGTTCGTTCTTTTCTTCTGCTTAAAGTTCATAGTTGATCTTTTGAAAGAATTCCTGCATACATATTCACCACCTTATTCCCTTTCTGGAAAACAGCACAATGCAGAACAGAAGTAAGGGGTAGTCAAATAAATTAAGAGGATCAGATAAAAAGAAGAAAATTGTTAACAATTAGTTTTAGGCCTAAACGCTTCACTATATTTCTTGGACATTTCATCCTTACTTCCCGCACATCCATATACAGTTCCATTATCATGACATTTGTGTATTCAGTCAATTTTACTACATATCTGCATGCAAAAGTATATTCCTGTACCCAGCCAAACATGTTGCTATCACCATAAGCACATTTATCTCAATTAAACAAACGAGGGGACACTCTCATTCCCTGCTCAGTGTTGAACTATGTATTAAGCATTCAATTTATTTTCACAAATATACTACTCTTTATCATTTTCAGCAATCAACATCCAATCAATATTTATGAAAAACATTTCATAATTTAAACATATTTACTTTATTACATTCTTTAAATCAACAAACATATAGTGAAATTTCTTTCTCACTTTCATATTCTCAATGATTTGCTGAAAAGCAAAAATCTGGTCTGTAAACCACTCTTCTCATAATAAAACCACACAGTTCTTAACAGATTTGTTCATTATCACCTCTTTAAATCCAATTTCTGCCATATGCTTCTCCAGGCACACTTAAACAAATCCTCCATAGTTTTTGCGTCAGTTCCTGCTATCTTTTCTTTTGTGTAATGAAATAATAATGACATGACATTCAATAAGTCACACAGCCACTTCATGAGGAAGCCATATCCATGTTTTAACATTTTACCTGTTATTTATACCTGCAGCTGTACCATTTTTCAACATCCTTATGGCATGTATAAATTCATTTTAATACATTTTGTCTTAGATATTATTGTTATTTTAATCCCATTCATTTTTACGTGTATCTTGCTTAGTCCTCTTTACAGAATTTCAAAACCAATGTTTGTATTTATTAACATTTTCTCTTCTACTATTCATCTTAAACCACTCTTGCTCTCTTTGACTCTGTACTTAAAGCTTTCTTTTTTTTCCATTTCCCTTTCATTCTCATTTTATGCAACATTCTCAAGTGCATTTTTCTCATCCAGTCATCCTCTTTTCATAAGAATAATTCCACATATATCTGTAATACTGTAATATAATTATTCTTACTCTGGTTTCCATATTCTCTCTGATTTCATCTTTTTTCCATCATTCTCTTGGGAAATTAATGTCTTCTAATGTTTTTTACATACAGGCTCCTGTTTTCTATTCTTGTATTCATTTTTACTTTTACGTTCATCCCTTTCACATTTTTACCATCATTTTCTTCCAAAATCTATTCTTAACACAATGAATACCGGTAATTTGTCCCACATTCAAAACTTTTCACCATGTTTCAATCCTTCACTAATCATAAACAATCCAATCAATTACCTCTAATATTCATTGATTTTCCTATTGTACGTATTAGGAGACTTGTTTAAACAATGGATTTGAAAGAAGTATTTTTTTTCAAAGCAGCTATTCACCAATCATTATTGTAATTCTCTTTTTGATAACAACCCAACCACTTTTACTGAATTCTCTGACCTTCTTCCCACCCATCTTTTTCAAAATAAATATTTATCTCTGGGTTTTTTTCCATTCTTATCATTCACTCTTAAGGTAAAAAAAAGAGGAAGTATTTCATGTAAGGTGCTATAGGGAGGAGGGGGCATAATTTCATTATGAAACCCAAGGTACAATCTTGCTTGATAATTCTGCTAAATCATCATCTGACCAATGGGTGTGCTCAGTTGAATTGTTCAGGGAAACTCACCCAAAATTATGTATGTCTAACTTAAATACAAATGTACATCTAGAATCATCATAGTTGGAGAGCCTTTAAAATGCAAATAAAATCCTGTTTCCCGTTCTCTTCCAACATAATCTTTAGAAAAAGAAAGATAAATTGAAAACAGCTATACAGGATTGAAAAAAATTGTTTCAAAACTATTGAATACAACTTTTGCAATCTCTGATTAGTTAAAAGATGATGGATTGGTTTCATATAATCTCTGCACATCTATCAGCATTTCAATGCTAAGAGGAATGAAAATGTCATGGTTGGCTTCAGAATAGTTCTTAGGTTTGGCACTTCTTGAGCTGCATAGTGGGGTCCTAAATCATGAGCCCTGCCCATGACTTTGTGATTTTTGCCAAGGTGGACATGAAACTGGGCTTAAATAATATAGGTGTACAAGAGGAACCCTTCCCTACTCATATTTAGATAGGCTGGCAAATATAAGATAATCCCTATTGGATATGTGTTTCTCCCACCCTTGAAAATGAGGACATTGTACTTGTGGAAAAGTATCCCTTTTTAAAAGTTTCATATGATTTATGCTTTTGATTTTCTTGCTTTGTTTTCCAAATAGAATTCTCCAAGTAATATGAGTATGAGCAATCAGCCTGGGACCCCTCGAGATGATGGTGAAATGGGGGGTAACTTTCTAAATCCTTTTCAGAGTGAAAGTGTAAGTACTTTATTTTTTATTCTGGTTGTTCTGCTGAGTGTACAGTTCTACCTCATCATTTTAGGTGTTGCCACGTCTAATAATACTTACGAATTTCTGTACCCATAATAGATTAAGGGCTGTATGTTTAATGTGGAAAGAAATCAAGTTATGAACACTTCTTTTGATATTTGTTAAGCTTGTTTTGCAGTTTCCATTGCTATTGCCTATAGTATTACTAGGAAGGATACATACACAATATATTTGCTTCATATGATGATCATAGTAAGACATTGCTGAACATATTTATTAGCGTCATAGAATGATGGAGGTAGAAGAATTCACAAAAATCATTTGGTCTATAGTGGGTAAGAAAACCAATGAAATTATCTTCTGGAGGTACCTGTCCAGCCTCTTTTTTCAAACTTCCACATTCTTCTTAAATCACTTTTGTACAGTATTTATGGCCAGTAAGTTGCTTCATATTTTTAAATGAAACTCTAGGTATACAGTACTGTAAAACATGTGAATGAGTGCTACAAGATTTACTTTTCAGTAAATGAATGTAAAGTTGTTATATATTGTTCTTTGAATTATCTAATTATTAAGGTTTTATTGCCTATTATTTTGAAGCTACCAGTTACCTGTGGCGAGATGGGCAGCAAATAAATTTAATGAACAAATAAAATATAAATTTAGTTTTAGTTTAATGTAAAGAAGAATAATTATTTGTTCAAGGGATTGTATATCATCTAGATTTAAGCATAAGGGTGAATTAGGTGTTAATTGAAAAAACATAATTCAGCATTTTAAAAAATTAGAAGAGTGATGGGGCAATTGCATATAAATTTTGGAAATTTTGACATTACTTAATATGTCTATTGTAGTAGACATTGTAATGTTGTTTAATATTATCTCTTACTTTTTTGTTCATATATGTAAGGGTCTATATTTGCATGAATGAAGTGTGAAAGACAGAGTCAAAAGTATGTTTTCATTCTGCATGAGGATATGTTGCATATATTTCTGCATTCAAAGTTAATTCTGATGTTCCAACAAATTTGAACCTGTAGCAAAGAAGATAGGGCAATCAACTGCCCAAGAAGTACGCAATAGTGAAAAATTGAAATTTCTTTCCACCATTTCTTTTATTTATCAATAAACAACTGTTTGCATTAAGATGTTCAAACATTTCTTGAATGAAAACCAAAGATTAATATTCTAATAATAGGATATAAATCAATTTATAGTTTATAAATGTTCTTATTCTTAGCATGTTTTCATGTATATAAAATAATTTTATGTTTATTCACTTCCAGTAAATATATTTTTGATATAAATTAACAGTGAGAAAAACACTAGTACAAAAGTTATATGCAATGGTAATAACTTGGATTTAAGGTTTATCATTCAAGATTAGATAAAACTGGCTTTATAATAAAAAAAATTAGATGTTCATCCTGTGGGATTAATAAATATTTCTTCCTTATCATGAAATTATTATTCACTGTTAGCAGAACTTTTTCAATTCAAGAAAATACATAAAATTTAATGCATAAAATTTATAATCAATTTGTATAAATGATTACTGTTTTGGCTGGTCTGTGACTGTAATAATATTGATTGACAGCATTGCTGTTATTGTTTTGGTACAGTATGATTTTCATATTAAAATTGCAAGTTAAACAGGAAGTAGGAGAGGAAGAAAGCTCTTTACATTTTTACTTTACTGCAGTTTTTTTCTGTTGGCCAGCTCTTCAGTCAGATCTTGATGTTAATCCAACTAAAGAATCTCCCTCTGAAACAGTATCACAATTTTTTTAACATAGTGATATACCATAAAAATAGTTCATCAGTTGCTGAAGTGAAATGATGAAGTAAAAAATATTGAAATCAGCAAATTCTGTGTAACTGTAAAGTAATGATACATTGGATGAGGCATGTCAAGAAATTAGCCAAGAAATTATCAGTAACTCTTCAACCATTTCAGTCATCAATACATAGGGAGGGGGCTTGTTATCCCATTCCCCCTGCCCGCCATTGTTATGTGATCCCAATAATTTATTAGACTGAAATCTTGTGCAATTTGATGATCTTAGGAAATGTTACAGTTTTTAATATTGTAGTAGAGGCAGCACAAAGGAAGGGTAACAAGATGTTGGTGACTAACTCTTGTTGTTGGCTAACTCTTGCTTAATAGCACAAAAACATGTTCTACTTTACATTTCACATACTAATTTATAGTACATCATTTTAATAGACATTAAAATATATACACATCAATTTGCACACAATTTTCACAACAAAGGCAGCAAGAGAAAACAAAACTCTAATGCCTATGATAAATCATGAGAAACTTAAGGAGTTTCAGTATCCAGATATTTCTAGCACAATTTTGCTTAATCAAATATTATATGGCATGCAAAATTATAGCCAGTAAAGCACAACACTTATTGCCAAGCCAGATACATATCACATTATGTTAAATTGTTATGTTAAATTAGGAGTAGTAGTGATATGTTAAGTTGTTATTATTAATCATGATACTTGCATTTCATGTTCACTATTAGTATCTTGGTAAATGAGTTGTAGCTAAAATGTGGATTCCTATTTTTCAGTATTCCCCCAGCATGACAATGAGTGTGTGATCCAATACCAAGTTTCTTCGTGAAGGCTGCACTGAGTTGGCCCTCTCCAGAGAGCTACTAAAGAAGAAAAAATATTCATCCCTGTGTACAGTTTAACAGAAAAGATTTCTGCCACATTTGGACCCACCATTATTTTCCAACCATCTTCCCTGTTTTGTGAAGAAAGTGGGTCTTGATCTGGTTTCAGCTATAATATGTGGCATATCAGAGCTGCCCAAGACTGAACTACAAACAATTATCTGTGTATGTATATGTAGGGATAGGTGTATTTATGTGTGTGTTACAGAGACATAAATATGAGCACATACATATATAGACCTGCAGGACGTTGTAAAATATCACATGACATCTTAAGTAGAAATAAGAAATAGGGACTTTTATTCCATCTTTTTTACGTTTATATTTTATCTTTCAAAAGAACTGCTTCCTTCTTCCCATCCGACCTGTTTTGTGCTGTGTATCACTGCTTTGTAAGTTATTTTTTTTAAAATGATCTCAGATACATTCTGTTTTTGTCATTGTCAGCCATCATGGTTAGGAATAAAATTGCTTATAAGAGGGCTTTCATAAAGTTTTATTTAATACCAGTAATCATGTGAATTGAAGACTATACTTACTCAAGAAAAAAATATTAAGTGTGTTAAGCTTGTTCTTTGCCTTCCTGAAATTGAGAAAAAAAGAAATTAGAAGAGTTTTGTGCCCTACTTTTTAATAAATGTCTAATACTGCTATACTAAACATATTTGCATGGTGGTAAACATTGAAACACGTTTACTCCCAAATTATATGTTGAGGACTAGGATGCATATCCTTTAATAATTGCTTTCAAGATATGACTAAGTTTAGTTCAGCATTTTGATCTATGCAGAGAAATATCAAATACTTGTTGGGCTTTGATTAAAGTGCTGGAGCATCCAAGAATAAAATTGGCAGGATTCCAATTGGGGAAATACTTAGTATAATTTTCCACAGGTGTTCTAATTATAATAAAAACAGCTATACATTATATCACTTAGGCACAATATTTTCCTTTAATATCCATCATAATCTCCTGAGATTACATATGCATACTCAAATTATTTCATATGCCAAAGTGAAAGAGACACAAGTTACTTTCCCTGGCTATACTTACTGGCTTCATCTCCATCTCACTATCTATATTTTATCAATATTATTAAACCCCTTTGGATGTTTCTAAAATCAGTGTAAACTTAAAGTCCTACATTATCTTAATGATCAGTAAATTCATTACATAAAGTTCTAATGTTGGTTTAAGGTATTTTATCTGCTGCATCAAAAACAAATGCAGCTATTAATCTGAAAATAATTTTAATTGGCTTTATGTTAAAAGACCATGATAAATTTCATCCAATATCATTTTTTCTTGAGTTCCAAATAACTCAGAAATTTAAGGTGCTTTATATGAGGAAAGCATGATAATTTCCCTATCCTGATTTTGGCAAGCAAATGATGTGTGAAAAATTAACTATTTTACATTTATTCCTATTTTCAATTTTGTATAATGTTTGGTAATTTCCATATAGTAGCAGCTTCCATTATCTGCATATCTTGTAATGTTCTCATTTACTTCCATAAATGTGGAAGTAATTGTGCTGCCTACAAGAATTGATTTCCACCTATAAGAAGTAACGAAGAATTTTACAATAGTTGCAGTCTATCCAAATATACTTCCTACTGAAATTGCAATGAAAGAATATTTTAATAAGAAACAGTTTTACACTTTAATCTGGATTTTAAAAAAAAGAGGTGGGGGTGATCATTCTTTAAATTTTCTGCTGATGTTAAAGAAAACTTGGGGCAATATCCAGTCATGTCATTCCAGGCAGAATAGAATCCACCAGTGGAACATAAGTTTTCTCTCAATCAACCATCAAATCTGCTCTGGAGGTTAGGAAATCATATTAGAGCAAATTTAGATTGTACCAGAAAAGTAGAAAAAAGGGAAATGAAGTCCCATTATGGAAGTAAAACATGATACTTAACAAAGTTCTTAAGTATCACCATTGCTTCTATATTAACCTTGAAGAGCTGAGTAAAGTTGCTATGTGTAATCTGACATATGTTTATATTTTTACAAATTTAATCTATGACTCCAAAATGTTTTATTTTCATTTTATTTGGAACAAGACAATAATTCTAGATAGTATCCAGTGATATTTTCATCAGAAAAACTTTTTGATTCAACCAAACCTTCCATGAATGCAGTGAGGGAAGAGATTGTCTATTCTTCAAAATGTATTCCATGGAATTGAAAACAAAATGGGAAGCAGGTCCTTTCTCTCCCTTTTGTTTATGGAAACTGCTGGAATAAAGTATCTTCTCTGAATTGAACGGATATGGATATGATTCCTTAACCCCAATACTTTGTTTTTCAGATACTCATTTTATGCATGTAAAAATCTCTGTGCCTAATTTTTCCAGTAACTCATTTCCAGTACACCACATAAAATGATAACTATGAATGCTGTGCACATAATACCTAATGACAATGCTAGTTATACGTTGTATTTTTGTTTAGATTCTTCTGTATGTTATAGTAAATTATTTATAAATTTGGCAATATGAAGAACAAAATTAAAATAGATCATTGATTTTCAGTTATTGATTTATTTCTCACATGTTAAAGTTCCACATGTACTGTATGTGATGTAGTCCTATATGAACCTTAATGCCGTGATTCTAAGTCCCACCCCCAGAAGAGTGCATTTAGAACAATTAAGATGAACTTATATTTTACCTTGGGAATTTTTAATGCAATTTCTCCAAAAGCCAAGTGAAAACAGTTCACAAAACATGATATATATGTACACTTCTTAAAAGGATTATATGTGATCAGAATATCAGCTTCCTTTTGTATCCTTCAAAATATTCCTCAAAAAAATCAAATTTATTCCTACCTCTATGTCTTTATATGGGATACAGTGTCTCAGTGGGTAAGACGCTGAGCTTGTTGATCAGAAAGGTCGGCAGTTTGGTGGT
>JANHFQ010002839.1:242243-254465 GCA_032468035.1 Aparallactus werneri
TTTATTCAATTCCATTTTTCTACCTCCTAATATATATTTTGCCAACTTTATTTCACCCAACTTTATAATCTCCTCCTTCTTTTCTCCTTGTTCTATTTGTTGTATCATCTGTTCTATCTCATCCTGTAAGCTTACAGTTATCTCCCTTGTTTCCTAGCTTTTATTATCCTGCTTTATTATTCTTCCTTGCACATTTTCAGTCTTTCCAGTTATATCATGTAATAGGTCCTTTATCTCCCTGAAATTCCCCATCATTGTATCATAAAAGCTTTGAAGTAACATCATACTTTTTTTTTGTGCCTCCAGTTCTTCCTGATGGGCCATCTTGCCTTATTTTTAAAAAGTCCAAGTAGTATACAATGTTCTTTTAGTAATCTTTCACTGCTCCAAAGTCTATTCTTTTTGACATCCCAAAGCCAGCAGATTACTTGATCTTGATATTGTTCATCAGGAAGTACAATAGTTATAGTTCTTTATATCCCACAGTTAATCAATAAGTTTCATTATTATCAAGATCCAGGGGTTTTCCCAAGTGATTCTTTAAATCCACTTTTTAACTTGCTCATTACTTCCAATATTCAAAACTCATTCCATTAAATATCCTCCAGGTTTTCAAGATTGATTCTCTAGTCACCATGAAGTAGATAAGTATAGAACAATAAATAATATAGCAGACCTCCAGGTGTTATTCTTCTCTTATCAAGGTTTCCCATAGTTGCTCTATTATTCTTGAGGAGTATGACATAATATATATCCATTCACCAGTAGATGGCACCTTCTGCTTAGAAATCAATGTTAAAAAATCCACTTTACAGCTGTTCTACCAGTTATCTATTTCAAATGTTTCAAACAAAATGTCCACTAGCCAGTCCAGTGTCCAGCATTTTAAAATGCCTATTCTAGGTCATGCCAATAAGATTTATACATCTGGTCTTTCTGTATTATAAGCTTTAACTTAATTCCTTTTAGGGTGCAGTTTTTCTCTGCCTCTCTTTAGTCGCTGCTAGAAAACATTCCAGATAGCCTCTTTTTCCAAATTAATTTTCTTTTAGGGTAAATCCTAAGAAAAATTCAAAAGTCACCTCACCCAGCTCCAGTCACTGTCCACTCACACTGCTCCAGCACAATCTTGATTTCTTCGGCTGCCCCAGCTTCACAATGGCCATTTTGGCTGCCTCGTCTTTTTCCTCGGCAAAGAGGGAAGAAACCCTGGGTCCAGCAGGAGAGCCACTGCTCTCTGTGACCTGCCCCTCCTTATATGTCACCACTACAGGGTGACTTTTGCCCCTTGTGGGGCTCTCTGATGAAGAGGATTCAACATGGGGGTGCGGAGCCCCACTCCCCTGCACCGATCATGCAGTGACGTCAAACCGGAAGTCTAATTGACTTCATTGTAGAGTTACATTTAGGTTATTAAAAATGAGCTCAATTAAAAACAGAATTTGTATATTTCAGTAAAATAAAACTAATAATTTGACTAACATTCTCCCTCAGGTTCCAGATGTAGCAATTCAAACAGCTACAAAAGAATCAGCTTATACCTTTAAAACAGTTTCATCAGAGCAACAAAGCATACCTGAAAGTGAAGATTATTTATCTTCAGAGACTGAAGTAACACTAGAGTCAATTTCTGAAAGGTCTAAAAGTTTGCTGCATGTCTCTACTGAAGCAAAATCAGAAGTAAGAACAATCATTTTTCTTTCCTATTGGGTCATTGAAGGCCCTGCTTGGTCCATACATAAGGACTTAACCCACAGTATGACACTGAGGATCAAGAATGATTCAGGAAGTCTGAGTAAGCATCCAACTATGTCCCTCAGTGAAGGGAAGAATAGTCTATTCATGGGGACTTCTGGTGCATAGGAAACATTGTGAGTGCTTACTAGCAGTATGTAAAGTATTTTCATCTTCCCATGGCTTTGCCTTTCTAGAAGGAGGAGAATGTGACTTCTCAGATACTGGAATATAATTGCCAAAGGGATTTAAGGATTTCCCAGGAATACTATGAAGCAAAATAGTGGGCATAATAGATATACAAATGGTAAGGCATGTGGGAGGAGGGGAGAAAGGTGCTTCCTTCAGTAGAAGGAGATTGAGCTCTCCTGATTTTTAAAGACAAAAAGACCATCATTAAGGCACCCATGGTGCCTCTTAAATCTCTCTCTCCTGTGCAGATAGATAGATCGATAGATAGATCGATAGATCGACAGATCGACAGATAGATCGATAGATCGATAGATCGATAGATCGATAGATAGATCGATAGATAGATAGATAGATAGATAGATAGATAGATAGATAGATAGATAGATAGATAGATAGATAGATAGATAGATAGATAAGCAGGCAGGCAGGCAGGCAGACAGACAGACAGACCAAAAAAAGGATGCTAGCAAACAAAATGGAGCACAGGGAAGCTCTGGAAAAGTTTATAATTTCGGTTTCCTTTTTCTCTTAGAAGAGCTGATCTCTTATCCCATAATTTATTCAGGAGCCTTCAGTGAAAAATGAAATATCTAGCTAGAAAACAAAATTACTTGCTAACTTGAAAACATAAATGGCTTTTAAAAGCTGGTAAAGTTTGCAGAATTCAAGATGTTTCTTCTTGATTGAACATTATGAGTTAAGAAGGTGATATGGTTGTAAAAAGGCAAAAGCAAGTTTAGGCCATATCAACAGAAGCATCTATTTTATACTGTCTGATAGATTCAGTCTCAAGTACTTTATGCATTTCTGGGGTTTTCACTTAGGAGGATTCAAAGAAAGTCAGATTCAGAGTTTCTGAGGCTGACCAAGAGACTAGAAATGAAGTTTTGAAGAGGGATTAAAGGAATTAGACATGTCTAACCTTGAGAAGAAAGAACTGAGGGGCATATAATGGTCTTTTTAATAGCTGAAATGATGACACACAGACAATTGAGATGTTCTTTAACCGCTAGAGAAGATGGGATGAGATCATGAATTTATGTTATAGAAAGGCAGATTCTAGTTGAATGTTAGGAAATTAGTTATTTTTATTTTAGAAATGTATAGGCTGCCCAACTCTACAACAACTCTCTGAGCATGTACAACAATAACAATAATCATATAATTAAGAAACCCAAATTCCAGAAGAAAGCAATCATTAAAGATATCAAGACATCTAGACCTACCACTTACTCAGTTCACACCTGGATAAAGCCATGCTTTCAAAGCTCTTGTATAGAATAGAGACCAGACAGGGTTATGGTGTTCCAGGTGATAGAGAATAGCAGTAGTAATAGCACTTAGATTTATATACCACTTTACAGTGCTTTACTGCCCTCTCTAAGCTGTTTACAGAGTCAGCATATTGCCCCCAACAATTTGGGTCTTCATTTTATCCACCTCAGAAGGATGGAAGGCTGAGTCAACCTTGAGTCTGGTGAAATCTGAATTGCCAAATTTCAGGCAGCCAATAGTCAGCAGAAGTAGCCTGCAGTACTGCACTCTTATCACTGCACCACCGTGGCTCATGTCCCATCAGGTACACTGGGATCTGAATGAGACCTGGAGCATGGCCTGATTGTATAGACCAATCAGAAGATGTAGAAGACCAGCTGTCTTTATAGATAAAGTTTCCTTAATATTAAGAACAGTTCAATGATAGAACTGCTTATCTATTAAATATCTTTACTAAATTTCTTCAAGCAGAGGATAGATGCTCTAATGTGGTTCCTTTTCATAAAGCAAGATGTTGGAATCAGTAGCTTCAATGTATGTTCCAAGTCTCGGATTCTCTGAATGCTTAATGTTCAATTATTATAATTGTATAATTAAATGATCTAATTCTTACATAATTATAATTATGTTTATTCCTAGTGAATAATTAATTTTCAAGGTGAAATATAAAATCTTAGTTTTTATGCCTATGGTTAAATTAAAGCAGGGAAAATTAGTCTTAGTCTAATCTTCCCTGCTTCAGTTTGAAATCCATCTCTGTGTGTAACAGTTCTTACTATTTGTATCTACAAAAAGGCAGACCCAACAACCTCAGATGAAAATCTTCAAAATTTATTTTAATCAAGATTTTCTTCACATTCTTGAACAGTTTGATTTTATTATTGTCTTCTGATAGGACTTTGCATCTTCAGGCAAGGATTTGATAATACAAGGGAAAGCATTTCCAAAGGCTAGACCAGTTGAAATTCAGAAAAAGGTAGAAGACCTTCAACCAGTATCTCTCCTTTCTACATGGACTACAAAGATCAAGTGAGTTTAAGATTTCTTTATGTAATGTTACTAATTAATAATATGATTTTACATTTACATTAGCTTCAGGTTGATAAAAATCACTTGTAATTTGAACAAAAATGTATAGCTGAATATAGATCTACAATGGTGTTTTAAAAGAACAAGAGTTTGAGTAAGGCAAGCTAATGTATGCATAATAGCTCTGGCAGAAATGTTGGCTGACATACAACATAGTTGCTTGGAAATAAGTTCTTTTTCAACATAAGGAATGCATCTTACTGAATATGGTGTTGAGGTAGATGGTGTCTAGATGAATACCCTTTAGAAAATAAGTCCAGTCTTTGGTTTAGAAAAATCCATTTATTCCATTAGGTATATAAGATAGCGATAGGTGGATACATTACAGTGAATGTATCAATAAGTAGACAAGATAGAACAGAAAACGGGAAAGGTAAAGCCCCTTTTTATACCCTCAAGCCTGGGACCATCCCTTTCCTGTAAAAAGGAGGGTCAGGTTACCCAGTCTTTCATGCTAAAGGGATCAACACACTGCCAGATACAACATCTGACATCACACAGTACACTCCCAACATTGAAACAAATATCCCTCAGGGTTAATAACACTTCCTAAGTGTTTAGGATGACCTGCAGAAGAGATAGTACCTGTTTCCTGTTTAATTAGATCCACCCAGTGTTTTCTTGTAAATAGATAAATACTTTTCAACAGTGATCATCATTAGAAAGCACTGGAATTGAATTTGGTCTTTTGGTCAGATTTTTTAATCTGTCTCTTTGGTCTCTGATTTTAAATAAAAAAATATAAACATAGAAATTGGATTATAAACATACACAAAATAACATTGGATAGAATATAATAATGATTTAAATAGGATTTATGTAGTGTGTTCTGATAAGATGCATTCTTCAGAGATCCGAGGTTTTAGAGAACAAAAGCAATGTTCCTTAAGTGACACTATCTAGAAAATGACAGAATCCTCTGTTGAAGCATTCTTCAACAAGGTCCTAAAGTTACTTCCTACCTTCCCGAAGTGAAGCAAAATACTTCTGAGTGAAATTCTTTATTTACTAATGGTCTGGCTTCGTAAACAGTTTCCAAAGGTTCCTAGGTTCAATCTTTAGGACAGAGGTCTCCAACCCCCATGCCACCACGGACTGCCTATGGCCTGTTAGGAATGGGGCTGCACAGCTAGAGATGAGCAGCAGATGAGCGTGCAAAACTGAAACCATCCTCCATTCCCTGGTTCATGGAAAAATTGTCTCCCATAAAACTGGTCCCTCGTGTCAAAAACGTTGGAGATTTCTGCTCTAGGACCAGGTAACCTCACCCCATTCCTAAGAGATCCATAAAGGGGGCATGCATAAGTGCACCAGAGTGCCTACCATCCCTGTCTTACTGTCTCCATTTACCCATAAAACAAACAGTTGGTATGCAAAGTGGAAAATCTTAAGATTTTGGAGAGGTGTTGCCAATCAGTCTTCATGACATTAAACTAAATTGGCAAAACAATCAGTCATTGAGTTGTTACCTGTACAGTTCTAAATATGAATCAATCCTAGTTTCAGATATAAAAGCTTCCTTAGAAGTTCTTTCTTCAAGTGCAACTAATTGTGGAATGAGTTTTCCTGGCTAATAGCCCTGTCACTGACACTTAAGGAAAAGGACAACTGTGGCGCTGAAGAAATCCTTAATATTTTGAGTCTTTTCCCCCACCCATTCACTTCTGGCCATAATATTAAGATAGGACATTTGAAATGATATGATTTCTACATCAGTTATTTCCAAAATATATAGGTGTACCTTAGAGATTCGGCATATTGCAAAACACATAAAATTATATGTTTTGTAATTATATGTGATTTTTTTTAAACAGAGTTGGGCAGATTATCAGCATTACAGCAAAAGTAAACAGGGCATTCACTACCAGTATGGAGGTAAGAGATTGTATTTATTTAAGTTGACATTTTATTATCTAGGCAGGATGAAGCAAGTAAAGAAATGAATTCATGCAGGATGGCTTTTTCTTCACTCATTTGTATACTCTTAATAGATTTATTTTCCAAATTCAGCATTACAGTATATTAGATATCTGAATATTTAAACAAAACGTTTTTCCAAAGTTGAAAGAGATGAACATAGAAGCTGAAGTTAGTCTATAAGTGATTCTGCGCCAGTCATTTTCAGCCCTGTGTCCTACAAAGACTTGTTTGTGCAGTTAAAATTAAGAGGCTACAGCAATAAACTTTTAATAAAAGATGTGATAAAGATTAAATAAACATTGAATTACTGTAATAAATAAAAATGTCTAGATATCATGTGAATGTGAATGTCCCACTTAGCAGTGGCAATTCCAACATGGAATGAGTCAACTCGGTGTAGCCAGCTGGGGGAAGCAAGGTTAGGGTAGCCCCCTCACATGGGCAAGATGCCTCTGCCAACTCACTGCTGCCAAGTTGTTGCAGGACAACTGAACATGGCCAGTTCACTGTGGGGATAACTTGCTATGGATGCTTAGG
The DNA here is from genome assembly GCA_032468035.1 of Aparallactus werneri. Lineage (NCBI taxonomy): Eukaryota > Metazoa > Chordata > Lepidosauria > Squamata > Lamprophiidae > Aparallactus > Aparallactus werneri. The sequence goes on from JANHFQ010002839.1 coordinate 248,991, forward strand.
CGAGCAACAAGCAAACAAGGAGATCTGGGTGGATGGGCAGGTGAGTGAGTAAGCGAGCAGGTGGACAGAATGTACAGTGGCGGTGGCAGCTGGGGACTTCCCATTTTCACATCCCCATCACAGCCACCATGCTGGGCTGTTCAGAGTTCCGACCGGCAGCACTGGTGGGCAAGAAGGAAGTGGCAGCCAAGGGCTTCCCATGGGGGACATAAAATCATCATCAGGTGTCTAGATTGGGATGGGGATCCTAATAGTGCCACATAGTCGCTTGGGATTATGATGTATACATGAAAAGGGTAGAGCTTCTTATTTTCATTAAGATGAAAATAATAGTTATTACTAATGCACTTGTTCACAATTATATAATTGCCTAGAATTCAACAATGGCTTTGTTATCTGCACATAGGTTGGTGTCAGAGTTACATTACAGGACCCCTTAACTAATGTTCAGAAACTAATTTGTGTGGCTTTCTCTACATACGTTGCAAGGCCAGTAGCAAAAGAGAAGGTAAACATTTCATTGAAAAATTCTAATGTTTCTGTTCTCTAACTTCGTGAACTTGCCTGAAAGCCATTATTATTTACTGTTTCCTTTTTTTCATATTGACAATAAAAGAATGAAAATGTTTACATTTTGCTTCTGAGTAATAACTTCATTGTATTTTTCTTGCTCCTTGTATTACTTTCAGCAATTCCTTTTTTGAAATAATGTATTTTTATAATTCAGTAATATCAAACATTTATTTTGCTTGCAGATATTATTAGCATTGTTCCTAAGCTGCCAAATTTAAACTTTGATTTTTTAAAAAAACAGTCCATTTTCACATATACCATTGCCAATGATCTTAGTAATCTAGAATGTTTAGGACAATATACAATTAACAATATGTGCTGCTAGCTTTTGTTTAAAGAATGGAAAGGCAAGGAACATTTCCTTGTCTACCTGGATATCTCTAAAAATCTGCAGCATTGCACTACAGCAGTGAAAAATCACCTGGAGCAAATTTGGGGAGGCAATGAATGAATGCAAGGTCTGCTCAGATCTCCATAGCTTCCATTTATTGCAAGAATGTAGTTAGGGGGAATCACCTGTACACTAAAGCCGATGAGGATCATTGAAAACTAAGTACAATAATTGATTAACTGTTTAAGGACATTGTAGACTCTACTGAGTTGTAGAGTTTAAAGTTGTAAAATAATCCCACGCATCTTGCATTTCTAGTTTTTTTTCCATAAAAGCTAATCTCATGATTTTTGTTTTCATGTTTAGAATATTGCATAAATTATTAGAAATTGTTTATTAAATGATTATTAGGTTTTAGGTTAGTAAATATTTTAATATTATTTACTAACTTTACTAGCTTTGCTACCTTTACTAGCCTGCTACAGACGTGGCAGAAAGATTTTTTTTCTTACTGTTAATGGGTTTATGATACAATTTTACTATGACTTGCTGATACTGTTTTTAAAAAAATATTTAGATTAACCTAAAGCCAGTCAAGCTTCTCACTGTGCAAGATTTCATAGAGCACGCCCTGGCTGCTGAGCGAAGAAAAATTCGACTGGATCATGAACGTGTATTTAATGATCTAATGGATAAATGTGGCATGGATAATGGTCAGTAAAACAAATGTCATGTTCCTCATTTCCAATTCTCTGAAATGGGGAGAAGTCCCAATGTTTCCTTGGCTGCATTGTTCGAATGAAAAAGCCCTGGGAACTTCACAGTATTGTGTAATACTGTATATCATTTATGAAAAATATAAAATATGAAAAGATATAAAGGAAAGCCACATGCCCTTCTGTGAGGTGATATTCCTGCTTTAGATCTCCAAAAACTAGGGGCAATATAAACAAGCTTGCAATCAGTTTATTGCTTTCTCTAGTAGTTCAGAAAATGTCTGTTAATACCATAACAAATGTTATTAATGAACATGGGTGTCCTACAACTTCTCTTCAGATTATTGGCATTTTTCTTTTTTTTTAATGCCATCTCCACTTTTTAAAATTCTCATACACATTTATACACATCACACCCACAAGCCTCCCTCCCCTTTTGAATTTATTATGTAATGGAACAATGCAGCTGCATATTGTTTTGTTTCCATATTCTGACAACATGTTTCTGAACTCATAATTAATACATGCATTGAAACAGAATCAAGGCAAACGATAGAACCATACTTTCAACTTACAGAATCACCCCAATTTGTTTATACAGGGTATATCACTAGAAAGCCGCTTATGTATTTTCAGGTGTTCGCTTTTAAGAGAATATTATTGAAACAAGCATTGGGTCCATCCTAATAAAAGTAGGTAAAGTAAGATTGATTTTATCAAATGCTATGATTGCTTTGCTCAAAATGAGTACAGAGTTCACGAAAAAAGAAGCAAGGCTCAATTATATTGTTGAAATTGCTAATTTAACAGGCTGATAAGTAGGTCCAAAATGCAAGGCAGGTGGATCCAACTACAACTGTGGGATTATAAAACTAATGAAATTGGGGCAGAAGCCAAAGGCTTAATTTAGGTCAAGTGGCATCGTGATAGATTAGCCTAGCTGGCATTTAAAACAAAAATGTACACATTTAGTAGGAATATGTTCCTTCCTGGAAAGATACTGTATTTTCTTTCCAATTTTCTCTCTAAAACATATTTAAATACCACTAAAATTCTAACTAATCAATTTAGTCTCTAAAGCATGATATCTTTAGCAATCAGAATCAATACAGGTTGATTTGGGTTATTCAGTGACCATTCAGAGTTGTGAGAGTGCTGAACATAGGGACGTATAACTAGCCCTTGCAGTTCCAACCATCATAATATCTCCATAATCCCGAGTGTGATATGGGTGCTCAGTGCCTGGCTGGCAATTATGAAGTTACATTGAGCTGTGATCACATGATTGTGATTTCCAAGTTTCCCTGGTGCTGTTTTTCTGCCTGCTCTCCAGAGTGCCTGTCCTTGGTATCCACTACAAGACCCTCCCATGCTCTAGAGACCCTGCCATCAGCAGCCCCCACCTGACCACAGCAAGCCCTCACTTGCCTATAGCTCTTACCCACAGCTTTCACTTGCTAGCTTCATTATCTGGAGATCCTGTCTCTTCCTACTTAACGTCCTGTATAGTCTTGGAGTTATGACAAGAAGCCAGTGACTGCATCACTTAGCAACAGGATTACTGTTGCTAAGTGATGCAGTCATATGATGTTGTGCTCTGCAGCAGCATTGTTTAGCAACAGAAATTGCAGTCCCAATTGCCTACATAACCGGAGGACTTCCTGTAATAATAGTCCACATAAGAAATGTCTGCTCTAAAAGAATTTGGGAGAGATAGGATTTTTCTAACACACTACAAATCTGATCAATGTCTATGAATTTCAGAAAAGCTGTGCTAAGATAAAACATTGTGACTTTAGTTGAAATGTAAGTGTACTTGGATTGCTTGGCAACTGTCCTAACACCAGGGTCATATGTTCTAGATCATGTTTGCAGTAAAGAGGAAGATGTGATTTACACCGATTGCACTCATGTGCAGAGCATTGAACTTGTCCTGCCTCCTCATGCCAATCATCAAGGAAATACATTTGGTGGTCAAATTATGGCTTGGATGGAAACAGTGGCTACTATTTCAGCAAGGTGCCTTCTCATAGAACTTTCTTCTGTATTAGATATTATCAGGCATATTTAGTGACAAATAATGGTTACTAGGGAAAAATAAGACGAGGGACTGTCTCACTGAAAGTTTACCTCATCACACAGAGAATTCCAGCATTCTCCCCCAATTGCTGGGTACATGCAGCTCTCTTTGTGTGTGAGAGACAAGAATTTCTATTAGAATTCCCTTCACACTCCAGTGGGCCAGATTCATTGTCAGGATGCTGGATGTGTCATTCCCATTCATTATTCATGTAGCTCTGATTTGTAACCTGAACTTATGTGCAATAATAACTGCTTTTGCTTCGTTGCCAGATAAATAAATCATTTTATTAAAATTGTATATCAAAGTTTATAACCACCAGAGACCCAAGAAAGCAACGTTTATATGTAAACATATATACCAATATCTGTAATACATCTGACTGGATAAAACAGGGATCATATTAGGTGAAAAAAAACTAAATAGTTGTAACAAGAAAAATAAGGAACATAACCTGTAAGGTTAAAATTCTTCTGTATTTTATGGAAATACATTAGAAACATTGCTAAATGGGAACCAAAAACTGTCTATTCTGTTTGAGAAATAAATGACCTCGCTGCAAAGCTTTTGTAAAACAACTCACAATTAGATTTGACCTTTGGAAGGTGGCAGAGTTGCTATGGCCACACACTGCAGAAGAATAAAAAGAGGCTGTTTATTTTTATTTTTTTTAAAGGTTATTCGCAAAACACAAAGTGAACTTAAATTCAGAATGGTTTATCTAAAGTTTATGGGTGATATCTAGCACAGTTTATCAAGGGATAGAACTAATACCATCTATAAAAAAGAATAATTTCTCATCTGCTATGCAATTCCCCAACATTAAAATCAGCCCTAGAGGACTGATCGGTTTAGGGACTGTAAAGAATATTCCTACTGTACAAATAAAAGACCATTTCCATAATGAAGAATTTTATCCTTTGTTCATTTTAACTATTGTAATACTAAGCAAACATTAGATCTGGAAATAATCCTTTACAATAAGATCTATATGAAAGCCCAGAAGTCTTGCGTTAATAAAATTATTTTAATTTCCAATAACAATGTTAAGAACAAAATAGACAACAAATCTATATATCCTCCACATCTGGTCTGATATTAATCTGCTGGTGCCCTTAACTGTGAGTATTGCAAATAAGATATTTAGCAATTTAAATAGGAGCAAATTATTCCTAATGAAATCCAAAGTAATTTGAATGCATTATAATGATGCTCAGTTAAATTAATTAGAAACAGATAATTGTGCACATTCAACAATTCTGGTACATCATAAAGAGGTAATTGAGTTACGCTAAGGATAAATAATGGCCCAAAACAATGTCATTGCTAAACAAAGGTTAAATTTCGGACTTATACAAACACTGAGTTCTTAGTCCAAATGTTATAGAATATTTATGTATTAAAACAAATCTAAATGGAAGATTCATTTTCACATATAAATGAAAGGATTGGTGATTATTTGTAAAAATACAAAGAGGTGATTGTGTGATCATTGATGATACAGATGTGAGTCACTGCTTGAGAATTTGTTACTGACAAATTCCCTTATTGGTCAATATTTTCCTTTGATTTCACAGAACTTTTCAAGAAGCTTGATTAATTAAAAATACTGAGCAACACAGTTGGTAATGTGCTATAACTAGTCTGCTAATGTATTTACAGTATTGGAAAAAGAAAATTTTGTGGCAAAATATTAGCAAGGAAATGGATACTTGGAAGAAATTACAGTTGTCTTTGTTGGGAAGGATAGCAGCAGTTAAAATGAATATATTACC
>JANHFQ010002839.1:258696-269059 GCA_032468035.1 Aparallactus werneri
GAGATGAGCACCGCCCCCTAGAGTCGGAAACGACTAGCACGTATGTGCAAGGGAACCTTTACCTTTACCTTTTACTATAATTCTCATTAGTCTTATTTATATGGGTGGTTTTATTTGCTAAGTATAGGACATAAAATGTTTTACTATCTTAGTAAAATATTTGATAAGAAAAAATAGCTAAAATAAACATCATTCATTAGCTTTCATGTTAGTAGAAGGTAAACTTAAAGAGAAGACCCCAAATCTGCAGAAAAGTAGCAGAACTTTGATCAGAATTTTCAGAATAATTTCCCCAAATGTAATGCTCTTGATACATGTTAAGGTTACAAATACTACCTTTCTTGGCTAGTGCATATTGAAATCCCAACATACTGCATGTGTGAGGGATTAGGCTGAGGTAGGTAGTTCTAGTGTATTCACTACAGAAATTCATATGCAAGAATAAAATTAAATAAGGGTCTTCCAGGAGTTCATTGTGATTACTAAACATAACAAACGAATAAGTAGACAACATAACTTATATTCAGTTTAAGGAAGAAATGTATTTCTTGCCCATTAAATGAGTAGTCTGTAAATTACATATTAAAGATGCCTTTTCAATAGTTCTGTGATACCTATTAAAGTAATAAAATAGGTCAGTGCTATTTCTTGCGTATTAGATCATATCCTGCTTTGACTTATAAAACGTCATTCTAATGATCACCGAGATTATTAATTCTTCTTTAAACACTTAATATGGCTCCCACCACATTAAAAGACAAAACAATTATAAACTAAAAGTTCTGCATTCTGTATTTAGACAAATTTGTGACAAAGGCACTGCAATGTCCAGAGTTCCTAAAGGATGCTGATTTTATGTCTGGATTTAAACCCAGACTTAGCACAGAGATAGTTTTGGCTGCTCTAATGGAAACAGTATGGCCTTGTATTCATTCATCTCTCAGCGGCTTTTTATGCTATAATCCTTTGGGAGTGCTTGAATGAGTTCAGAGTTGCAAGGGAGGGGCATTATCTGCCGAAATGTTTTTTAGGTGGTACTGAGAGATACTTGCTTAACCCTCCGGGAATTTTCACAAGAGGGAAGAAGGTTTTGTTCTTGGCTCTCCTGTGATTTAATACCTATATGAAGTTGTTGGAAAAGATCATTACTATTTGTATATGCTGAAGCAATACTTCTCCTTTCCTGTAATACCAATAGTACCTAGACTTATATATCGCTTCACAGTGCATTACAGCCCTCTCTAAGCAGTTTACAGAGTCAGCATATTGCCCTCAACAGTCTGGGCCTTCATTTTACCGACCTCAGAAGGCTGGAAGGCTGAGTCAACCTTGAGCCTGCTGAGACTCGAACCGCCAAATTACAGGCAGCTGGCAGTCTGCAGAAGTAGCCTGCAGTACTGCATTCTAACCACTGCGCCAATACAGCTCTTAGGATGGTCAAAGAGCTTGCCTGTGTCTTCAGATCTGATGAGAGTGGAGGGGGGAGAACAAGGTGAAGCCGAATTCAGATAAGGTGCAATTGTTGCTGATTCCAGAGACTCATCTCTAAGACAAGTTTCTGAAGCATTACATCTTTAAAGATCTATGGACTTCAATTCCAGAATTCTCCAGCCAGTGTGCTATTGTTATTAAAAACTAAATGTACAGGATCATGTTAAAAACATATCCACCTTAAACTTGCATTCTAATATGCTAATATATGATATAGCTTGAAAAGATTTTGACAAAATCTTTTCAATTTTTTAGTTTCTCCCCCATATAAAAGAAGGTATTGGTGATACGCTTGTATTCCTATTCGTAAGTGGGAATACAAAGCAAGTCTTCAACAGACAATTTTAAAGGTTAGTCAGATCCTAAGGAGGTTATTCCCAATAGAAATCTTACATTTTCATCTCCATATCTATGAATGCTATTATTCCTCCTATTGTTAACATTTTTTTATCAAGGTAAAACCGCTACTTCACACTGAATGCTATTCTTCTATTTATTTATTTGTTCTCTTTGCACAATTCCTCAATTTATATATCTGGTTCTGACCTACCGTAAATTTATTTTATAGAGACTGAATTATTGGTCACAATGTTATATTTTATTGTTGTATGATACTTGACTTTCTCCTTTTTAGGGAATGGTGTGTACTTACTTGGAGATTGCTTTTTAAAACTAATTGATTTGTAACCTTACTTTAGCATAATTCAGCATTAAAGTACATTTTCCCCTAGACAAAAATGTACACTCTGGAGGAGAAAAATGCTCTGTCAATCAAGGTTGAAATGCAAATAGAGATACCTTCGAAACTGGCATTCTTCCTTTTATCTAACTTCTCACTTCATAAGCATTGGACTAAATACTACTCGTAAGCATAATTTTGTATCTTCCATTTAGTATCAGTTCTTACAGCCTTGATTTTTATAAAAGCTGGCATTTTGAGAAATCTTCGATAATGTGGACTAGTTTAAGGAGAATAGTAATAAAGAAGATTGTGATATGTGAAATCATAGTGATATTTTAATTTGAAATATACATCAATCTAAGTCTAAACATTTTATGATGAAGGAAGTAGACATACCTAAAAAAGAAAAAAAAGAAATTTTGCGGAGATTTAGCAAACGTAGACATATTAGGCTGTAATCCCCCATGGGGCATATGAGCAGCAAATGCCTGCAGAAGGAAAATTCAGAAAAGCTAAAAGGAGCTTGGACAAGCCAAAAGGAACAGGAACTTGAAAAAAATGATCATACAGTATAAGGTAGTGAAGAAGGGGTTGAGCTCTTCCACTCCTATTTTGCCTGGGTTTTGTCTCCAATAGGGAACTGCATTCAAATAGATTAAGTGGCGATCCAAGCAAGTAAAGGGATAGGAAACATCTGGCAACTGTGAATTAATTTAAGTCTCCAGATCCAGATCAATCAGATCTCAGGGTTTTGAGAGACCTCTCCAAGACATTTATTGTATTTTATTAATTTACACTCAGGATCCAAAATATTCTTTGCAGTACACAGAAAAAACTAAGCACACCATCATCATCTAAAACAGGGCTCTCAAACTCGTGTCGTCATGGCATCATCAAGTGACATATCGCAACTTTCCCCTTCACTAAAATGGGCATGGGTGTGGCCAGCATGTGACACATTCGGCCCACGGGCTGAGCGTTTGACAGCCCTGATCTAAAACCTAAGCAAAAAATCAACAGTTCCTTAACCAGCCTAGCAGATAGCGCCAGTAATAGTAAAAATAAATAAAAACAAAATAAGGCATAAAACAACACTTTAAAGCAGAACTGGTTAGTCAGTTTAATAAGATTGGATTTGTAAAAAGAAATCTCTCTTTAGTTTTTCATGTTTATTTCTTTAAAAACAAAAAAGGCTAAGACTAGCTTCAGCAGATGTAACCTGAAATAAAACTGATTTCCACAAATTGAGATCTAAAGGTTACCTAATGTCTGTTAATTACTTTTCAGTGATACCCAAAGCTTTAAACTCCATTTCTATATGCCTTATATGCTTGTAGAAATTGTAGAGTCATGGAGTGCGTGACTGAAGAGGACAAAATATACCATATTACATCCTCAGCATCAGCTAATGGAAATAAACCCAGAGATTTTTTAATTCTTGTGTCTCAAAGGGAGCCTTCTAAAACAGAGTAAGTATAAAATGTGAAAATCTTTGAAAAATACACATACACACACATGCCCAGCCAGGACACCTCCAAATCCGGAGCCCAGCCACCTTAGGAAGCATGGTCCCTGCAAGGCAGAAGAAGCGGAGAAGCGCTGAAACGTTAAAATCGCTGTTCTAGCGCTTCTCTAAGTTGGAAGTGGGGGGGGTGCTTGGCACAAGCTGCTGCTGCTGCTGTTGCTGCCGCCTCCGCCACGAGGTGTGCCCTCCCCCACCTCCCGGCCCTGACTAAGTGGGAGAGGAGCCAGAACTGTCCCTCCCCTCCTCTCCTCTCCTGCAGGAGGGCTGGCTGGGTAACGGCTTTGGGGCAGGAGGGGGAGAGAGGAATCTGTCAAAATACCGGCGCTAAACCGAGAGAAGGGGGGAGAGCAACTCTCCCAAGACGCGGCATAAACACATGGGCAGGCGAGAGGAGCCTCAGCGCTTCTCTTCCTAATCTGTCCTTTTAAATTTAAAGGGTTGCTAATTTAATAAAAACAGAAAAGTAGACAAAGGAAAAGTCTGGGGGGGGGGAATAATATAAATGCTTCAGGCACCAGGAGCTCTGCGCGAAAGGGTGTAAACGCTGTTTATAAAGTTTGCGTCAGGCGGAGACAGCTCTCGCTCCCCAGGCCCGTCTTCGGTTTCGTGCACCCGGCATACAAGACGATCCCCCACTTGGAGGCATGTTTTTGAGGGCAAAAAAGTCATCTTATACGCCAGCAAATACAGGTATACTACGTCCACAACATTTTGGTCATCTATTAATTTAGTCACTTTGTCAAATAATGAAATAAGATTGGTTTGGCATGATCTTTTTTTAATAAACCCATGCTGACTACTAATTATAACTTTATTTGTTTCTAGATGTTCACAGATCTATTTTTTATTATTTTTTCTGGTATCTTCCCAGGTAATGATGTTAGACTGATTGGTCTGTAGTTTCCTGGGTCTGTTTTTTTTTTCTTCATTTTTTTGAAGATAGGAACCACATCTGTTCCAATCCTCTGGTAGTTCCCCAGTGCTCCAGTATTTTTAAAAAATGTGATACAATGGTTCTAAGATAACATCTGAAAGCTCCTTCTGAACTCTGGAATGTAATCCATCACTTCCCGATGATTTATATACTTTAAGGTCCAACAAGTGTTCTCTTACTATTTTCTTGTTTTAATTTTTATTTCTAGTCTGTCTTTTACAGTTCTGTTTCTGGTAGGTTGGGCTATAGTTTCTTTTTGTGTGAAGACTGATGATAAGAATGAGAAAGCTCTGCTTTCTCTCTACTGCCTATTACTTCCCTGCCATCTTCTCTTTTTAGTGGACCAACTTTTTCTTTGACTTTTTCTTGTTATTTGTATGTTGAAAAGAACTTTTTTATTATTATCGTTGACTTTTGTTGAAAGTCTTTGTTCATTCTGAACCTTTTCTTTCATGACTTCATATTTCAGATTTAGGCTATCTGCTGATATTCTGCCTTAGTTATGTGTCCCTCTTTCCATTTTTTTTTTGTACTTATTCTTTTTTCCCCCTATCAGTTTATTAGAGAGATCTTTGTACAACCATGCTGGTTTCTTCTTGGATTTCTTGATTTTCCTTTTCAGTGGTATTGTATTGGACTAGGCTTTTATGATCATACTAGCATGATAACCCGGCGTTGCCGAGGTATTTATTTATCCCAATCCTGTATTAGACAGGAGTGGCAATGTGAAGTATGGAATGGGCTGTCCTCCCTCCTTCCATTAATGTCTCCTCAATTCCTGAAGAGTCAATGGCAAGAGCAACTTCTCCCTGAGCCCTGATTTTGGCAACAATTAAATTAGTTAAAAATGTTTTCCCTATGCTCCCAGAAGCATCAAGAAATGTTGTCTCTGCATGATGTACATCATGTCGGTCTCATAGTGGTGCAGGCAGACCCCTTTACAAAGTTACAAACACTCCCTTGTGAAATACTGTGAAGCCTTTACCATGACAACTCCATTGCGCTATAGTCTGTATCTTCACAGAACACCCACTGAGGGATCAGAACACACACACCAAGGGGTGTTAGGAGTGTCTTACCCCCACACTATTTGTTTCCAGAGAGTAAATCATCTGTGTACCAAGTTTGGTTGAAATTGCTCAAGGAGTTTCAGAGTTATGCTGGAACATACAAACACACACCCATTATATATATGGAGTATATATAATATATTTATATTTCAGTGTTTCCTATGCTTCTTGACTTTGTTTCCCTTTTAGGATTTTTATCTATCAAATTTTGCTTAGACTGTCTCTGAGTTTGTTAGAATCAGTTTTTTTAAATTATCCCTATTCCTGAAGCATGGAACCCTGCTCATTGTCACTCATATCAGAAATTGGGGATAATCTCAAGATAGTCACTTCTAGCTGAAGTCTTATCTGGAATAATAATTGGAAATAAAAAAGTATGCATATTCAAGACAAGAATTATGAGGGTTAAAAAAACACACATTCATAATACAATCTCTTTCACAATGATCCATCTGTATGGCCCACTGTGCAACAGTTCAACCATGGCACATAAACCGCTACCAAGTGTATTTTCCAATGCAGTTCTACAGAGCCTTGCAATCTGCTTAATGTGCCATCTATTATGTTTTATATTATAGAATGTTAATGGAGAATCTGAAAAGTATTCAGCATACGCTTTGTAATTTAATAAGCATTTATAAATTAATTTCATTCACAATGATGAATATAGTTGGATGTTTTCACCTACTTGCCACAATTAAGAAGATTAGATTACTTGTATTAGGAATCCATTTTGTGCTCCCACTGAGCAAAACAGTTTACCTAAATCAAAAGACAAGTTTTACTTATCTGAGATTTCCATGCATGAAAAAGAATTCTTTTTTGTCAGTAATCTGTGAAACCAGTTATTTAACATTAAAACTACAAAAAGCACAAATTTCCTGTCTTGCATTTCTAAACAAATCTGAAAGTAGGAAAGGAATCAGCAATAGAATACCTATGAATGTCAATAAATTTCTGTGTAATTGAGAAGCTTTACCCTGGCATGCGAGCAGCAATATGTGATGCTGTTTACACAATCCTTTTCTATATGTCTTTGACTCTTTTCTTAACAAACGTTTTCCTTTAAGGAAAGTTTATATGTTAATTTACTATATTTTTCAGAATATAAGTTGCACTTCCCCTCCCTAAAAGAGGTTGAAAATTAGGATGTGTCGTATACTTCGAATGTAGCCTTGTCCACCTGCCATTTTTACCCTCCCTGTTGTACCTGATCCTTAGAAGATCAGCTGCATGGTGCAAGCAGCCTTTCAGTCCCAAAGGAGCCTAACAACAGCTGATTGGAGATCAACTATTCTGATCCACCTGACCATCAGCTGCTTGTGCAGAATCAGGCTGTGTTGAAACTGAAACTGAAACAAGCTCCAGCACAGGAGGCAGCTGAGAGCAGGACAAAAATGTTTTTAAATAAGTAAATATTTACTTTAAATCAGCAAAAATTAACTTCAGCCAGTGGAGCACTGGAAAAATCCAAGGATTTAGCCTTAAAATTCCATTTACATTAACCAGGTAAGTTTTATTTTGGAAAGACTAAAATGTTTAGTTTTAATACTGAAGGGGGATTTGTTTTTCTTTATTTAATTTAAGATATTATTAAATCAGATTTCAAAACAAATATATCCCAGGGCACCTGGTGAAACATTTGAAAGCCTTAGTTCTGAAATAAAAGTAGACAATGTTTTGTATGTGACCAGCATAATCATGTTAGTAACTCTGGATTTGGATATTGAGTAATCAAGTCAGACAGATTATGCACTTTTTCCCCTTGTTTTCCTCCCCAAAAGCTGTGTACGTCTTATACTTTGGAGCATCTTATACTCCAAAAAATACGGTAATCTCTTCACATTAGCTACCATACAGACCTTTGAAAAAGAGGCTGATAAATGAGTCAGAACAAGAGAAAACAACACCCCCATGCTTGGAAAGAAAATAATTAAACAGATATATAGTTAAAAATGCAGCCAACATTGGTAGTTTAGGTGGAAAAAAGTGCGGGAATTGCTTTCTTATCTGGTGAAGGAACTAATTTACCAGTCCTCTGCATCTGGGAGAAACATAGGAAGAAAGAAAACAAACTGATAATTTTTCTCAACAGCTGCACATGACAGGAAAGTAAAATAGGTCGAAAAAGATAGTGATCCCTTAGTGGATATTTTTCCAAGATAATAAAATGTGCATGGGGACAGCACAAATCAAGCCTTGATGTATGTGAGACATCGTAAGTATAGAGCAGAGTTTATATCTCGAAATAGTTTTATAATTCTCCCTTTTCTCCTGTAAAGATTTGATCATTTGCCAGGTTGACTACATATGAGCAAATAGGGAAATATGGATTGTAGGAAAAGAGGAAAAAAACATAAACCTATCACTAATAATGGAAATTCTTAAAGAAGATAATAAAACAAGCCATTTATAAATATTTGAAGACAATTGTGAGACTTGAGATTCAGCTCAGCTTCATCAAAAGCAAACCTGTTTGATCAGGTAACTTCTTTAGTGGATCAAAAATACTATGAACATAATCTAACTCAATATCAGATTCCCCCCACCCAACAAGATTGTGTATTAAATTCTAATTGAGAAGTTGTCACAGTGTTGTTTGGATGGCATTACATTACAATGGATTCACAATGGCTGGTTAACTGTAGTCAGTATTAATAGATCAATAGAACTGAAGAATAGTAATGGGGTCGTTTTGAATTATTAGTAGCAAGTAACTAATAGGAATCTGCAGGGATCAATTTTGGGACTAATGGTATTCAAAATGTGTATTAATGATATGGTTTTGATGGGGTGGTTATATAAAAATGTGTGAACAACAAATATTGGGAGATCTGGCTAGATTGAAAAAGTGAGCTCAGAAGAAGAACTTGTTTTTGACAGGGAGAAATTTAAGGTATTGCAGGCAATTTGGTTAAATTAAGGCATCAGGTTAGAAACCAGGCGATTGAGAGTTCTAGGCCTACCCCCACCTTATGGCTGTATCTCTCCTAGTCAAGCTTCATGAGCTGACAACCTGACATTAGCAATAGCAGGAGGGAAGACTAGAATATAGGGAAGATTAGGGGGGGAATGGAAGCCCAGCTAACCTGGGAAAGGAACTTCAGTGAAAGTTTCAGCCAGACAAGGTCAGCCATTAGTATATAGAGCTGGGAACTGATAACTTTTTTCCTAAACAATATACAAGCACCTAATTTCAGACATTTCAGACAACAGTGGGGTGGCTGAGCGGAAGAGGAAAATTTATTTTGTATTGTTTGCACAGGAAAACTTCAGATTCAGCTTCGCTACTTCTATAACCACCTAAACTTCAGTAAAGTATACTCTTGACAAAAACAATGGGCCAGGGGTATTTCTTTGCTAAACGATTGAGTGGGATGGTTGACATTACGTTGAATCTCCAGAAACTACCTGGTAGAAACCACCTGAAAAGAAGGTTATGCAAGTATGTCTGCTCCATGAGGGAACCAGAGTAAAGGAAAAAAACTGGACAAAAACCAAAGAAAACAGAATCCAAAACCTCTTGACCACCACAGGGAGTTAAAACTGTTCAGGCTACCAGAGACCATCTGAAGGCTACTGGGGAAAACCTATGGGGCAACTGCCACACCAGAGGAATAGCCCAGAGAATTCCCCTCCCGATGGTCCTGGAGGATTGGGAGAACAGATGAACCTGAAGAGCCCCCTCCAGGTTACCCCTGTTACGTTGTGTGAGAAAGCCACTGGAAAGCCCAGTGAGCCAAGAATGGAAATTCCCCATGGTTGCTCTCAGACCCACAGTGGACCAACTCATGGAAAAATTCCAAGGACTGGAAATGTGCAATCATCTGGACCAAGGCACTGGATCCTGCTGCCATGGCTGCTGCAGCACATGGTCTTCTATCAATGGCTCAACCAAGTCCTGCAATTACTCCAGTGCTGGCTGCTCTGCCAGGACCACCACCACTCTTGGTTTGGGCAGACAGTTACCATCCTCCCTGACAATCAAGTTTGATGAGGACGCAAAGAGACTGGTGTACATCTTGGCCCAGATATACATGAAGAGATATGGGGTAATATATCCAGCTGATGCAGTCTGCATTTACTGTGTGGCTCTAACTTTGGATGGATGTAGGCTAGTGGCCCTCCATGATGACAATGCCATCGAACTGTATAGTTTGATGCCTTTAGAAAACAATTTGAAGAACCCTCTCGCCAACTGACAAGCACAGACTCACCACTGAGTCATTAAACAGCATTAATAGACAGTGGCAGCATACATCAAAGAATTCTAGAGATTGGTCCCAATGCCTGCTGATGACCACTTTCAAGAATAAATGAATGAAGAGATATACTACACTGGCTTGTCCAGGAGAGCTAGGTAAACCCTCCAAAGGTGGTACAACTTAGACCAGCGATTCTCAACCTGGGGTCACAACCCCTTTGGGGGTCAAATGACCCTTTCACAAGGGTCACCTAAGACCCCAGGAAAACAAAAATTGAGGGATTTTTCATCAGGGTGGAAAGTTGACGGCGCGGGGAAAAAGGGCAAGAAATCACTTCAGACCCAGAGCCGCGAATGGTTTGGAAGTTGCTTTCCCACCAAAATATGCGAGTGCTGAGGAATGCTGCTGCAGCCACCCTTCCCCGCCATTCCTTGAGGCACTTCTGTATCCCCCCCC
>JANHFQ010002839.1:269159-281922 GCA_032468035.1 Aparallactus werneri
CAGTGATCAGAAGTAGCCTGCAGTACTCCATTCTAACCACTGCGCCAGCGCAGCTCTTACATGTGTGTGTGGGTGTGTGTGTGTGTGTGTGTGTGTGTGTGTGTGTGTGTGTGTGAATTTCTTCTCTGTGTTTATGTGCATTGCAAACAGCCTTGTTTATATATATATAAAGTCTTAGCTTCTTAGATTCTTGTACCCACCTTTTGGAATTCTGATGAGTCCAGGGCTACTATCCCAGCAAACCAGTCTTTTGGCTACAACTGTATACTTAATTCTTAATTTAATCATTTCTTTAGCAATGTATTATAGAGGCATTCAGTGCTGCCAATTTTCAAGATGCAGTCCTGAGCAGCAGTAGATGTTTTTAGGGAAACACATAGAAATTGAGAAAGAAAAAGAAGGTAATAGTAGAGAGGCCCCTCCTTAATCTTTGCCACCAGTCTATGCTCATTACAACTGTCATTGATTTGTCCACTTAATGTGCAGCTTCATAAGTAAAGATGTTTTATCTTGTCTTATGGCTAAAATTACAGCCTTAAACTAGCCGTTCCCTTCTTGCTGTAAACTGACTTTTTTTGTCCTTAATAATCATAATGCTACACTTATTCAATTTAGAGATCCTTACATAATAGCGGTGAAGTCAATTGCTGTAACAGCTGCTCTACCTGCTCATCAGAACTACCACCAAAATGAAATCCAGTGTGCAGGATTTCTGATCCACACCCATGAGGATTCCTCTGTGGTAAGTGGTTTGAAGTTATATCCCATCTTTTTGTAAGTTTTGGCTTCCTTTTTTCTTCCTCATTGAGATATAAAAGTAATTTAATTCAAGACAACAGCACATGTAGCTGTGATTCTGTTTTCACCTAAAGAAATTATTCTAAATGGAGAGAGGAAAATGCTGAGCAGACTCTTTCAATTCCTGTCTATTTCTCACCAGTATTTGGGGTTTTTTTCCAGTTTCCTTAAATACTCTTGGAGATTATGTTGGAAATATTCACCAAGTCCACTATAAATTAGACTTGGTTCTTGTATTATTATTATTATTAATAATAATAATAATAATAATAATAATAATAATAATAATAACAACAACAACAATAGTAATACTTAGACTTATACCCCCAACAATCTGGGCCCTCATTTTACTGACCTCGGAAGGATGGAAGGCTGAGCCAACCTTGAGCCTGGTGAGATTCAATCTCCCAAACTGCTAAACAAGTCAGCAGAGGTAATCTGCAGTACTGCATTTAATCACTGCACCACCACGGCTCCTTACATAAAATCTACATGATAGGCTTGACACACAATCATGTTTTATTTTTTAAAAAATCATCTCCATGATTTTATATAGAAGTCCATTCAAAATGACATTTTTCCTTTTAATCACTTTTAGAACTGTTACATAAATACCTGAGATATTTATGTATTAGTTTACAAGCTTCAAAAGAAAGGGAATGATGCAACTTGAAAAATGTTTTAAATGAAAAGAAGCTTAATTGCTTTCCAAGTAGCATTTGTGTGAAAAAGTTGTTTTTTTGGGGTGCAGAAGTATTTAAATTTCCTTTCCATATAATTTTTCATATTGTAAAGTCATTCTCTCCTCTCATCACAAAATCTTTGGAGATTAGGTGGGTCGAACCCCCTGTTTGATCATCAGTGAACTTTCATATCTAAGCATAAAGTTACATTTGGCTTTCCAATGAACACCAGTGTTCTAATACTGGAGCCCTTAGGAAGTGATTGATATAAATATGCCTGTCGTGTTTAGAAGGAAGCCACACGCCCATCTGAAGTTTAGAATCTTCCATATTTAATACAATGTGATAATGTTAGTGCCTGTTATAGCATGGATTAAATCACAATTACCGTCTGTATATTTTAAAGGTTTCTGTCTTCATCCATGGTGTACATAATATTATGCCTTACTTTGCTGGAAACCTTGCTTGTCTGTGGGAATCAATAGAAGATATAGCATCTATGTGCATCCAGTTCTTAGAATCAGAGAGCAGCAAAATGAGCTACATTTAATGCATCAACACGGTACTGAAAATGATAAAAATCACTGAAAACTTTGTGGGTGAACTTTCAGTCTAACAAAGCAATTTCCATCTACTTATTTGAAATCATCACTATGACAATTGCAGTATCATCCAAGGCTAACATCTAACCATCTTCTAAATTTTACAAAAACCCTTATAAATGCAATCTATAATATTATTACATTTTAAATATTAGTTTAGATGCAAATGTTTATTTTAAAATGAACTTAAATCTGCTATTTATTATAACATGTGTATCAGGACAGTCCAGACCATATATGTTTCACGATCTTGCAACTGTGTTTCTGTGCAAGTTCTGTATAATGAATCAGGTGACTTAAAAATATGTTAGCTTTAATAAAAATGACTATTAATTATAATTTTATAATGACTAATCAATATAATAAAGTTTAGACAACATTCTGCTAAGTTCTAGCCATCATTTATTTAGAAATTGCATTTTTCATAAACAAATATTCACTTAATGACATAACTGAGCAACCAAAATTCCAATTCCAATTGTGGTCTAAGTTGGGTATTACCTGTACTGAGCAAAGGCCAAGTGATTATTATGTAATATTTGGAAAGATTTCCTTCCAGTTCAAAGCGAATGGGCCAACCAAACAATTTCTAGCATATCCTATTGAAAGGCTTTTCATTCTTCCCCAGGCTCTTTCCATTTAGGCTAGATTTTATGACCAGATCAATTCTTAGAAGACAATGTAAGTCATATACTGAAAAATATTATAGAGAATAAGAATGGTCAAAAGTTAACAATCTTGGGTACTTTTGGTTTCCCTTTTTGTGGTCCAGGGTTTTCTAGAACTTCTTGATAATCTGCACTCATTCCTTTCATCCACCGACCAACAGTTACTGCTCGATCTATTTGGGGGGAAGGAAGAGAAAAATGTAAGAGAAATCAACTATCTTTTATTCCAGGATACGGTTCAAGTACTTGTTGCAATAGTGATTACATTTTTTTTTATTTTTATCCACGATAAAAGTAGATCAAATTATAATAAGCCTTCTAAGAATTCAATGATGATTAAAAGTATCAGGTAGTATTGATTATTCCTAACATTTCCAGGTTTTACATCCAGTTGATAAACCAAAGTCTACAATGCTATTTTATTCCAATTTTATTCTTTCGATTCAAAAATAAATCTGATGTAGATGACTCTTCCAAGAATTTGTAACAAGAATTCCACAATGCGTGGCTAATCGGTTTCATGATACTATTACTATGAACATGATATTCCATTTCTGAAATTCTTCAGTGCCAAAATATATATATATACAGGTAGTCCTCGACTTACAACCACAATTAATCCCAAAATTTCTATTGCTAATTAGACAATTGTTAAGTTAAATTTGCCGGATTTTATTATCTTTTTTGCCACAGTTGTTAAGTGAATCATTGCACTTGTAAAGTTAGTTAACATGGTTGTTAATTGAATCTGGCTTTCCCATTGACTTTGTCAGAAGATCACAAAAGGTGATCACATTGCCCCAGGACATTGCAACCATCATAAATCTGAGTCAGTTGCCAACCATCTGAATTCTGATCACATGACCATGGGACTGCTGCAACGGTCATAAGTGAAAAATAGTCATAAGTCACTTTTCTCATTGGTGTTAAACTCTGAATGGTCACTAAATGAATTGTTGTAAGTTGAGCGCTATCTGTGTATATATGTATTTTAGACTGTTTTTAATGTATTAATTTTAATAGGGTCTAGATTTAATATATTTTTAAATGTAAATATTTAAATTTAATTTAAATATTTTTATTCTGCCCTGGAAGCCGCCCCGAGTCCCAGGAGAGGGGCGGGGTATAAATTCGAATAAAATAAATAAAAAAAATATGGAGAACAAGTGTTGTTTTCCAGCTGTAACAGCTGATATGTCTCGGAACATATTTAAATGGAATAGATACTAATGACCTGTTAAAAATTGGATAATATTGAGTAACACATTAAACAATGCAATCTGAAACAAGGATGGTTCAGTGACTTTTGTAATTATCTAGCCAGAGGTCATTACAGAAAGCTCTCTACATATAACTCTGCCTTCTTAATAAACAGAAATTCTAACTTTGTACCCGAGTTTTGATTTTCTGGACAGTCTCTTTTAAAGTGTTCCACAGATCCGCAAATCCGACAAGATCCTCCTATAAAAGCATAAATACAAATAACTGAATATAATGCAATATATATGAATTGCACTTTGCCATGTATGTTAATTGTACCAAAGGTGCTTTTTCAAGAGACAAATGGATTTTTTGAAGTTCAAAAGCGTCTTCAAAGAAAAACCAGAAAGTCAATTTCTCTCTTGAAAAAGCACCTTTGGGATAACCATGACCTGAATGGCTGAGAATCTCCATAGATATGTTAATTGTGCCTTTATTTTTTAAATGAAACATAAATGCAATGGGGGGAAAGTGGTTTTTTTTAATCTGCCAATTAAAATTATAATATATTCTACTTTAAGAAAAAAGTTGCTAGCCTTTAAATTAACATAAGACTCATAATTATAATTAGTAGCAGACTATAAAAGTTGTAGGAAACACTTTCTGTAGATTAGAATCTATCAAGTACAGACAAGAAAAAGAAAGTTCAGATAGACAGTAAAATCCATGGCAACTCTATGCCTAACTTGGGCTGGATAAAGACACATTAAGTTTGAATTATGCCCACATTCCCAGGTGTAGTTCTGGTGAAGTTTCCATGATTGTGAAAACCCCTTTCTTTTTATCTACCTTTTTTGATATGGTCTCTCCATGATGTGTCCTCCACCATCACAGACACACAATGTACACAGTAAAGAAAAACAAGTTATTTAACCTTTCCGATTGCTTAGCTAATTTAAATATATCTACCACAGCTCTACCTACTTCTTCCTTAAGCTGGGCATCTTCAGCTGCTTAAATATAAAACAGATACTTGGTGAAAATCCCTTCCTGATAGCTTTTCACTTTGACTAAGGAAGTTAAATTTACTAATGACTTCTTTTCTTGAACAGACTGATCAAAGATTGCTTTCTGCTTATTGTCTTTTTGCCAAATTCAATTTTTCCCTGAAATTGAAATTAATCAGAATTAACCCAATTCTTTTTTCTAAAATTTCTTGTTGCAAAAATTGGAAAAGACTTTTTCTTATTTCTTTCTTTGCTTCTTTTATTCTTGGTTTTTATGTTCTTTGTAAATCTTTTAATAAAATTTTAAGAAAGAAAATGCAAATTAAACTGTTCATTATATTTATCCTGTTTAAATTCTGAAATATTCCTGACATTCTAAAGATATACTGTAAGTTAAACAATCATCCCAGGATTGCTTTGTCAATTACTGTTCTGACACCCATTCTGATGTTTCCATTCCTGGAAATTATATAATATAAATAGAACGTACTACTGAAAGTTCACTAAAATTATTTACCTTGTATTGCCTTTACTGTAACTTGTCAAACATGTCCAGCACATATTATTTAAATATATGGTAAAAGATGCACTAACTATATTAAAATAATTTCAAATTTTTTCCTGTTGCTGCAGATTACATGATTTTAATTTGAAAAGGTAAATAAAACCTACATTTGCATTCACTAAAACTGTCAAGATAAGAAAAATATTCTGAAGCATGACAACAATTCATTTTTTAAAAAAACAATGGGATTTCAAAAAAAATGGCTTTACCTTCAGCATAAAGTCCTTTAGGATTATCAGGACATGACCTTGAGAGATGGCCCATTTCCCCACAAATAAAGCATTTTGCATATGAGAATTCCCCTGAAAGAAATTCATACTTTGTGTCATGAAGGAAAAACATTAAGATTTTGTAAATCATCATAATCCTAACATGGAATATTTAAATCAATATTACCTTCATAATTGGTGACATTTATCATGCTGAGAACCATAGTTATTATACATACCAAGAGCTGGATCTATTTTTGCTTTGCATTTGTTAATTTCATGTTCAGTAGAGCCACATCGGTAACAAATTCCAGTTCCCATGTCTTGGCTTTCAAGGACAGCTGGACAATCTGCAACCCCATGGCCTGGTTTTCGACAGTGGAAGCATACCTTTGGCAGTACAAGGAGAATTACCATGTGAATTCATTATGGACTTAAAGCCGCATCTTTTTACACTAACCACTTTTCAACCTAAACTTACCATGGCATATTACAAGTGGAAGCCACACATACATATAATCAGATACCCTCAGAATTGAAATGCTTCAGAGAAACAATGTTTTTTTTCAAAAGACTTCCTCTTCACAGTACTGTCTGAATCCATTACTATTCACTTCCATACTAATTACATTTGCATTTTATAAAAAAATTCTTATAATTTAACCCTTACTCTGAAGTTAAGATTTTTTGAAGTGAAAAGCTATTCATCTCACTTGGTCATATAATTAACAACATATAATTCAACAACATTTCGCAAGAAAACATCCTAAAGTCATATATATTTGAATAGGATGCTAAAAGTTCCAGAAAATTTATCTAACACTAAAGGCAAAATTATACATAGTAATGAGTAGGCCAGAACAAAAGATAACATTGATTACATATTATTTAAATGTCATTAAAATTAAATATATTTAATGTGATTAGTTTATTTAAATGTTTTGCCCTTCCATTAAAAATTACAATTTGGTAATAGCTTGTGAAAAGCTTTAGAGGCTGCAGCTAAGATTTTAACAAATTTCATGCACTAATATACACATATCTCTGGTTTAACTCATTTCTGTTTATAAACTTTCTTATGACCATCTGCTACTGTGAATTTTTTTTACAGAACATAGAAACTGCATATTAAACAATAGTGAATAAATCAATGCATCATTGAACAAATAAACCCGAGTTCACACTTAATGCACAAATGACCAGGCTCAAATTAGCCTACTTTGTACACATTATGCAAAGATTCCACTCTCTGGAAAAGGCGAATGCTGGGAAAGGTGGAAGGAAAAAAATGACAACCATCAGCATGGTGGGCTGACTCACAGTGATGATGGGTCAAAGTTAGATAAAGATCATCATGGAGAAAATCTGTATGTGGTCACTTAAGAGTCAACACCAACTTGATGGTATGCAATCAACAATCAATACTGAACAAATTTGTTTCTTTCCAGTACTGGTTCATCTTCTTGCACTCTGTTTGGCCCTGATGTATCCTCACAAAGATGAAACAACAAATAAAAGTGAGACAATTAAGCAAAGTTACTGTCAGGCTATGGCAATTTATTTTTATCAGTCAGAAAAATACTTGCTAGATAGAGTGGGACACAACTGTTCATGCTTGAAACTAGACTGAATTTATCATTTTGTTCTTTCACAAATAAAATCCTCCTTTCAACTCAGCCTATGGTAAAAAACATAAAATCAGTTTAGAGATTAAGTACCAAATTAACCATTTTATGTGGCAATTGTTCAGAGCAGGTTATTTTTTAGAAACAACATGTAATATTCTTGAAAAATATCCAACTGGGGGAAAACAGTAAATCACTTTTTTTAATTCAATGTCCCTTGGCTGCAGTCCCCATTTGCACTTTAAGAAAAGAAGTATTAAACAGTGAAAAAGGAAAAACAAAAGAATATCTTACCATTATATTCTTCTTAATTTCCTGGCGCTTCACTCTCCTCTGTTCTCGCCGCTTGTCCTTTTTCAAAGCTGTTGATATTTCTTCCTTTGCCTCACGACTATCAATCAACTGGCCATTGTGCAACATTTGTGAGTTCTGTTTTAAGTATTCCATAAAGCCATTGACATCTTCATTCAGGTAGTCCTTTTTCTTCTTATTTTTCTTTTTCACTTGGTTGTTCTTTAAAGAAAATATATCTGAAGAGCTTTGCTTTTTATTTGTTTCTACAGTCCCAGCAGCCCCATTTTTCAGATCATCCCATGGTGTTGCATCTAGGGCCTTCTTGTTATGTGTGACCCTTGCTCGAGCCCATCTTGTCATGGCTTCATCCAAATGTTCCTACAAAACCCACATGTTTACTGTCATTGATCAATTCAATCTGATTATAACAATCATAGGCAAATAAAAGTATCAGGTGGTTATGAAAATCATGATTTACTGTATTTCTTCCTTCAAAAACTTAACACTAGCAAAAGAAGGCAGGCTATTCTATAATGCTTCCTGATTATCTGTTTTTAATTTACAGAAGAATTTTGAAATAGCTTCTCAATATTTAATCAATGAGATGACAATCATCTGATCACTGTATGAGGGAAGGGAAAGTAATTGTGAGCCAATAGCAGGAAGAGCTTCTAACACTTAAAGTACTAAGACATCACAAGTTTTACTGTACATTTCATTCCAAGTTACAAAAATGTAGCAGATGCTTTGTAGGGCATGATGGTCATGGGGAACCAGAGCTTTCTAAATGGCATATAGACTGCAGGTTTCCAGACCTATTGCTATGGAAAATGGTGGGGAAATCCTTTCGTTTATGCGAGCACCTCTTTAAATACATTACAGCAGGTATGTGGAGCTTCTGTTCCACCAAGAAATACTCTCTGCTTTTTAACACAAAGACCATATGTAGTATAACAGCCTGAGAAAAGGGCTAAGTCACAGTTTGGAACCAACTATGTTTCTGATAATAAAAAATGTTAAGACGCTCACTCCCAAAAGAGCTGCTGAAGATCAAAACCTTCTGTTCCTCTTCTCAGATGACCAGCTTGCCTGACCAACACACCAACAAACCTTGTGAGATTTGTGGGACTTTAAGGTAATAGCCCTTAGAATAAAATAAGATTAAGTAGTAGAACTGCAGGTGATAGCAACAAATACTGGGGCTGAGTATACAATCAATAACACAGCAAAATACAGTGTATTTTGAAGAGTAAGCAGAGTAAGAAATTACTGTTTATGTTAGATAATATCACTTAGATTGAGTGTTCTAATGTCTCTAATTCTAAAGGACCTAACTGAGGAACAATTCCTCCCTCTCTACTGGTCAGAGGTTAAATGGCAGCCAGTGTATGGGCTCAAAACTTGTGTTAGAGCTCTCGGGTAGAAGACACAAATAAGTCAGAGAAAGTGTTTCATAGTCAAGTGGCTAATCCTACTGACTTCCTCCTGGATGCTTCCTCTGCAGACTTGGTGAGATGTTTATGGGTTCCATCTCTCTAGACAGAGGTGATAAATCAGGAAACTGCAACTGGATCAGGAGTGCAGCCCAGGATGTAGCAGTTCTCTCTAGGAACAACGTCTCCCTCTGAAGATGTCCATGACCCTAACAGTGTGACCCTCTGCTTCCCTACTCCATGTGAGTCCTATTTTCCGCCAATAGGCCTTTTTCCTCCAGTTCCTCCCTCCCGCCTCCTCCTGTTCTCAGTTCAAGGGGGCAGATTCCAGCCAATCAGAGTGCTGGCTAATTGGCCTATCAGAGACCAGTTGTTTCCAGCAATTACCAAAGTTTTTATCTGTATGGAAGTACCTGAGCAGCTCAAAGAGAGAAAGAAACACCAGCAACAGCTGTAATTCTTTGTGTGAATTTGTAAGATGAAAAAGCTGCTGATAGGGTTACACTACTTTTTAAAATGGATAAACAGATGATGCCTTCTTTTGATTTAGTGCAATTCAACAAGACAGGCCGCTCTCAATTATAGTTAAAAGACCTGCTCTCTTTTTTCTTCTTCTTGGTAATGTCCTCTGCTATTAGTTTCTTCCCAAACAAGTTTTCCTCATGGAAACAGATAATGTAAAAAGTTTCATTAATGGTTCTTCAAATATTAAAAAACCAGAATCCAAAGAATGATTGATCCTAAAGCCCAATCCACAAACTGGTCAGACTAGAACAGGGGTGTCAAACTCACAGCCCACAGGCCGAATGCGTCATGTGCTGGCCATGCCCACCTCAGGTTTAGTGAAGGGGAGAAAGTTGCGATACTTCAGGTAATGGCATGTCGTCACGAGTGTGACACCCCTGGACTAAAATTTCTGAGTAAAGGAATATCCTTAACCACATACACTCTTTTCTTGTCAGAGATGGTATTTGTACTTAATGATGGCTGCTCCGTATTTAACCATAATATCCACCAAGCTAAGATGGAAGGCAAGTAGTTAACTGGTAAATTATATGGAATGTATCCCTCCAGGAGAACTGTTGCCTGTGTACTTCTTTTACATAATGGCCCATGTCCAATTTTGCAACTATCACCAAATGAGAAAGGAAGTAGAGGCTTACTCATTCTAAACATCTGAAAATTCCTCCAAAAATAGTTAAAACCTTGTAGGCCAGAGTTGAACAGTTTGTTGTACTCCCAACTCACCATCATCCTATATTATTAATCATATATGCTAGGTGGAGCTGAAGGGATTTGACATGTATGACACATGGAGCTCCACATACTGCTCTCACCAAAAGCACACAGCTTTTTGAAAGAAAAGTTGCAGTTGGCCATTCAGTGAATATTGGGAGCTCCAAAAAAGCTGCACAAAAAACCCCCACTGTAACGCTTTAAAAAGAAAACTTATGCAAATCTTCCTGAAGGACAGGTTTGGGAACTAAGTTCTGGTACCAGCAACCCGTTTTTGAGGTGAGAAATGACATGGGATTTCACAGCGAAGATTTTCACAGCCTACCTATAGTTACCGATGAAATGAGCGGCTCAGAGCCCAAACTTTCCGGGGAAGCCGATAGGTGCCAGCGGAGCTTCCTGAAACTCGTTCGCAGAAGTCCCCAGAATTTCGATTGATCCAGATTATAGATTATCTTCCGCCCGGCGTATCTGACTGTCCGGAAGGTCTTTTCCGCACCACGCAGTTGCGCACCGAGAACAGAAAGTGCGGGGACCAATGCGACAAAACGCCTCCAGAACATTCGAAAACTACAGCCTGTTTAGGAGAGAGCGGCCGAAAAAAAAAAGTCCACATCTGAGCATCGCTCTTCCGGGAGGTGAATGAGGCAGCACTTTTATGACGTTGCCAAGCAAGGGCGGAATCAAGGGGACTTAAGGCATGTTTAATGCGTAAACGTTAATATCTTCTAAGAATGGGGAAGCAGGGGTCCTGTCCGTTCATAATTACAAATATTGTACCATATACTGACATTTATGCAGTTATTCTGATGAAGGTCCCTGCTTGTGTTTATTGTGCGAATACCGTTGACGTGCGCTTGTTTCTGACGGAACTGAAGTGTTAGTTGATCAAATGAATAAAACGTTCCCGTTTTTCTATTAAAACATAAATTATGTCCTACTTTCAACCTATCTGAACTGTGCATTCTAGCTGTCCGTAGCCCTGATAAAACTGAAAATTACTTTCGTCATGGATTTGGATGTCAGAAAGATCTATGTAAGTGGTTGTTAAAAGGGGACGATGACTTTATGGCACGTAATCAATTTGGATGTGGTTTATAGTGACGTGGTTTGGTGGATATGCAAACAATTATGGAGAAAAGGGCTAGAATAGATCGTTAAAATTTTGAAAATAAATTTGCTAAACAAAATCTCCCCCCACCTCTTCAATTACCCCCATATTAAATTAAGATTAGTGATTTACCAGGAGCAAGTATAAATTGGAGTATCTAGTATCATTAACTGCATTCCTATTCTAAAATTTTGAGGATAGTTTTTATACCTCAAAGTTTTTCTAAGAGAAGAGTGAGAATGGGTAATCTTTTCCCAAACATACAACCTTGTGTAAAATACCTGTTGTTGGTCAGAACACTTTAACAAGTTATTTTCCCTCCTGACCTGGTTGGCTTACCAGGAGTGTTGTGGACTTCAATCTGACCCACTATGTCACGGGTGTCAAATTTGATCATATCACATGATGTATCGTGACATATCGTGATGGGTTTTTTGCCTTTGCTGGGATGGGTGTGGCCTTCATCTGGCCCACAGGTCGCTAGTTTGACACCCCTGCACTATGTCTATAGCTTTTTACATATAAAACCATCTACTTGTTTTTTCAGTGACTCTCAATAAAGATTTTTTCTTAGATTACATACCACTTTTCATTCAGGAACTCAGCTTGCGGGGTCCTCTTTCCTCCTTCCCCCATCAATAATTCTGTGAAATAAGCTGGGCTGCAAGAGTGTGGTTGATCCAAAATCAGTGAGTGCATGTGCTGAGTGCATGTACTGAGTGGACCAGACCCTGTCACCCTGTGGCAGTCCAGCACTTTAACCACCATACTACTGTGGTTCTCAAGAATGATCTTTCATGTAGAATCATATTTCTTCATAATTTCATATGTGATCATTTCTTCTTGAATATAAGCCTTGAATATAAGTCACAAGGTAATCAACTGTAAATTTTGGAATAAGAGTTAATTTCAAGCAAAAAATAGTCAGCAGTGTTGCCTACAGAAAAACTTAGACTTTATCAAAGACATTACTGTTTCCAAATCATGGGAAGTAATAGTTTCTCTGAATAGATCACACTCCATCTCATGTACTATATTATCAAACACTAAAAGAGATAGTCCTAGAATATGTTCAGAGATGGTTTATAATGTTAGCCATGTTATTAAAAGTTGATGATAAAAGATGAGAGATTTAAGGACTCATACATACTGGATTTGAGAAGACAGCACTTTTCAAATGCATCTTTGAAGATCAAAAACTCTTTAATCATTCCAGATTTCATGGATGATAATGGCTTGTTGATCAGAAAGGTCGGCAGTTTGGTGGTTTGAATCCCGAGTGCTGCATAACGGAGTGAGCCCCCGTTACTTGTCCCAGCTTCTGCCAACCTA
>JANHFQ010002840.1:25659-35742 GCA_032468035.1 Aparallactus werneri
GCACTAACATGCCTATCGTCCCTGTCATTGTATTTTTATTCTTTTATTCTTGTTCTCATTTTTGTTTGACAAATTCTAATAAGTAAATAAATGAACAAACTGCTTAGAGAGAGCTGTAAAATGTTATGAAGCGGTATATAAGTCTAAGTGCTTTGCTATTGCTGCTGTTGCTACTATTATCATTATTATTATTCAGGTTCTAACACCAGCATGGTCCTCTCTCTCTTTCAAGGGAGCCAGATGACAGTGACTCAACCACTTCCCACATCCTCTTTCCATCCCATAGCTATGGCTATATCTGTGGTCCTCTGGCCATTGAGCTGCTGGAAAATGATGTGTTGGATGAAGATGAAGATCCCAACCTGGTGGAAGGTCCCTGTTCATCCACCAAATTTTTCCGCAGTTCCTGCCAAACTCCATCATCCAGCCTGAGTGAAGACGAGGCATCCCTAGGAGGCTCCCTGGTGAATGGCTGGGGGTCTCTTTCAGAGGACAATGGCACCAGCACTCGCTGCAGCCTGGTCAGCTCTTCAGATGGTTCCTTCCTGTTGGATGCCAACTTTGCTCAAGCCCTCGCAGTGGCAGTGGACAGTTTCTGCTTTGGGCTGACAAAGAAGGAAGTTGACAGACCTTTGACAGGTAATGGCATCTGGCACTTCCTTCATCACATTGGATGGAACCCTAAACTATATTTGGATGTTATTTGTGCTCCATTATAGGGCAAGAGAAATATACTTTTCCTTCATTGCAAAGACAGTGTGTCTATGGAGAAGGCCTCCTTGGTCATCTGGGATTCCAGAATGCCTTCAGCACAGTTCCAGTTCAAACTCTAGCCATAGCTTTCAGCTTTTAATTTTACACTGTGCTAAGTGTGTGCCTGAGAAACAAACTTCTGTTTCATATTTTAATCCCAGTAGGGGTAAGGATTACTTTTCTACTTCTCTTGGTGATATTCTTAAGCTGACATTATTGTTGGAGATGGGAGGATGCTTCTCCAGGATGGTTTGCTATTACCCATCCTCCAACTCTCTGAAGTTTCCTAAAACAAACAAACAATAATCTGCAAAACAGAAACTCTAGGAAGAGACTATTAATAATAATGTTTTTCTTTTTAAAAAAAATAAAGGTATGGAAAACCAGGGTGGTAAATTGACCATCGAAAAACAGAACGTTTCATTTCTAGTTTCATTTCTAGCTAAGTGTGAGAACAACAAATTCCAGTCATAAGAAATTCACTGACATTCTCTTTTCCTTTAAAAGAAATGTCAAAAGAAAGCTCACTTTCATCTAACAGATGAGAACCAGTAAAAAACATTTTCAGAAGTTTTCTGCATGGCATTCATTTCTCCCCCAAAGAAGTTAAAAGTACTAGAAAACAACAGCAGGATGAAGAATTGGAGAAAAGCTTGATAGAAGGGCTTTGCATCCGGAGGGATCTGAGAAAAATCTCCTGCCTGAAACTCTGAAGAATCATTATCTGTCAGGCACAACAATATTAGGATAAAGGAACCCAGTAGAAAACAGGTTTTCTGTCTTCCTGCCCAGCATGAATCATTGAGACTGGATTATGAACAGATATAGCAAGGCAAATGATTTCTCTTGTGCTATAAAAACTGAAGATTTGCAACTTGTTGAGAAGAAAAACATTCCAATGCACTTTAGTTTGATCCAGTTCAATAACATTGACATCCTTACCAGTTGTTGTAACATCATTCATTGTTAGTTAACTTGGTGGCCAAGATGTTTACAGGTGAAACCAGGGCCTTTCACCCCCTGGCAGTTGAAAAATCCTACAAGTGTAGGAGAGAATCAACATATTCCATTGACCTCCTCAAGGATTTTAACAGATTAACGGAGTTGGAAGGGACCTTGTAAGTCATCTAGTCCAACCCCCTGCCCAAACAGGAGACCCTACACCACCCCTGACAAATGGCAGTCCACAGGATGAACTGTGGGGCAGTGAAACTCAGCCACGGAGTGGGGTTTTTTGTTTGTTTTTGCACTCTAGAAAGGATTTGATTTATATGATATCTTCCGTACAGGTTTGAGCACTTCTATTCAATTTCTGTTCCTGATAATAATGTAGGCAGCCAGGAAAGCAGAACTTGATTTATCACTGCAGTAATTCTCTGTTGCTGTTAGAATAAGGATTTTGCTTTGGGCTCCCCCCCCCTTCTATACATTTTGAGAGAGCTGAGCATGCCAAAATTGATGGCACAAGCAAGGAAGAATTGTGGGGGCAAATTCAGAAGAAAGAGCAAAAAAGGCTTCCAGACACAAATATGCAAGAACTAAACAGCCAGATGGCTGCTCCTCTGCCCCTTCCCTCAAAGGCGAAGATGATATTTCCACCTTCTCTAATTGATTCCTTTGAAGCTTTCCCAAGCTCTGTCAGTTACTCAGCCGGATCCCTCTTTGCCATCCAGACTTAAGCTGCTTGATCCTTACAGCCCTCTCTATCTCACAACCAGATTCCTGTATTTTGTGTTCCAGTCCCTGCAGTGCAAAACACAAAAGGATTTAGGATCAGGGCATCTTGAAATTTCCAGGAGGAAAATGAGGAGTTTCAGCCTTTGAATGTCTCTTCTTATCCAGGACCACTTTACATAAAGCATCCAGACTGGATCGCCTGAAATAGCTTCATTTCCAGATAATTCTATTCTTCAATCCATTACAATTTCAGCGGTTCCATTTTAGTCTCTTTTGCCTTGTTGCCTCCATATCTTTGTAACTCGAGAAATAACTGGGCAAATATTAAGTTAACTTTCCTAAAATCATCTTTCCCCGAAAACACAAACGTGCTTGCATTTTTCCTGCTGGGCCAAGAACTGTACTGCAAATGCACCATTATCTTCCCATCTATATATTAACAATGGATTGGTTCACATGTTTACACACAGTGCAAACAAAGGAAAATGAAACAAATAATAATAATACATGATGGCATCCAATTGGTGTTCAGCTGCAGCCATCAGTGGAATGGAAGCATGAACTGAAAGCCTCGGGCGTCTGTAATTTGCTAGCTATAAATTAATTGTGACTTGAATTTTACCCTGTTGATCATTTCCTTGAAATGCACACATATATCCATTTGGAATCCATTATAGATACTCAAGGTACTTTGCAGTTGTGGTTGGTTTTTTTCTCTTCTGCCTTTTTGCAGACATAAATTTATGTTCTGCATGAAATGCTCCTTAGAAACAGAGGAACTATTTGCGGTCATCTAAAATATTCCATATAGTTAGCTCTTCCCCCATTCCAGGAATTATTCCAAGAATCCTAGTCAACCTTGTAAATTAGTTAGAGTGTTCTAAAGCATCTCTGGCTGGAAATGTTGGGATTTGAAGTCCTGAGGTCACTGGATAGTTGAAGGCTAAACAAAATAGTCGCTATTTCCGTACACACCATGTGTTTCCCCTGGGTGCACTTATGCAGACAGTTGAAGCTTTGCCTGAGCTATAATGGGTGATTATAGTTATTTGTTGCTTTTATGTCCTTCAGAAGCTCAAGGTGGTGGACATACTAATTTTGCGCTTCCAATAACCCAGGGAAGCTGCCTGGGCTGAGAGATAGCAGCATGTTCTCAATCAATCCATAAACTTCATGGTGGAGAGAGGATTTGGCTTTCTCGGTCCTAATCCAAATGACATGGCTTCACACCACAGTTCTCACAATACATTGGGGTTCTTGGAAGCTCCACTTCTTCTCTTCTGATGCATAGGTGGTGAACATGTGCCTGTTCTCTTTTCTCCTGCAGATTTTTTGCCTCCTGTATCTCCTCTGGATGGCTTCCTGCACCCTCAGGCTCTCACGAAGAGTTCAGAAGAAGTGCAACAGAGGGTTGGATCACAGCCCCTTCCTGTATGGGAATGGAGCACTGATTGGGTGGAGAAGATGGAAGCCAAGTATATGCAACCAGCTGAGAACTGGGAGGCTGCTGTTAAGCCAGGAAAAGGCAGGATAACTGCACCAGAAGAAGCCCAGCTGGTCCCTACTTCTATCCAACAGGGAATGAATGACAAGTGTTGCTACAAGATGGAGGGCCACCTACCAGGAATGCTAAACTAGTAGCTGTCCTGCTTTGGTTGGAGTTTGGTGTTTGGAATTTGATGAATTTTGAATTCTTTTTCAGTGCTAGGAGTCTAATTCAGGAAAGCCGTGGTCCCTGCCAATCATCTGTAGAAATGGACAACTCACTTACTTTCATCTTTTTAGAAAAGGAAAATGCTTATGTTCTTTCCATCCTATTTTTGATTTCGTTTTTAGAAGAAACCAAACTTAATTTTCACCCATCTTCCCGGGGCAAAGCCAATAGGCCCAGGTAACATTTCTTGGTGTGGAAAAGAATAAGTTGTACCTGCCTACTCTCAAAATTGAGGAACTGGTCAGAAAGCAACTCTGATTCAGGGCTGACGTCACTTGGATTTGGACCAGGACTTTAAAATGGTACATGTTTTCTTTTGCAATCTGACTGTTGCTAAAGACACGGTGTCTGGGTCAGACTACAGATAGGGAAATGTCAGTCAGTCAGTCGCATTGACCAGGCAAATATTACTTTAAGGCCAAGATTTCTGGTCAGTTGTAAAGAAATTTGAGGCCCAGGAGAAGGAGATTCTAAATCCAGACAAAGTAGGGTATGCTTAGGTCTCTAACATATCTAGGTAACAAATGACAGAAGTTGCATTTTTTTACTTTGTTGTTGTTAGTTGTGAAGTTGTGTCCAACCCATTGCGACCCCATGGACCAGCTGTGACTTAGCAAGCTGCTGTACCTGTCAACTCCCCCACCATTTCTTCTGTTGCAAAAGGCATGTGAGCTTGGTTGATCAGGTGCAACAGGTTCATCTTACCTGACCGACTTCTGCCATGTTGCACTTGGGACCCACTGTAATAGGTTACTCTGAACAATGTTTTATTCATTATCATTCCTGGGGGTTTTTTTTTGTTTGTTTTGGGTAGTTTTGCTCAAAGTCATCTGATTTTGAATGAGGGAACTTCACTTTTCCTGTCCCTTCTGCTTGTGTGAGTGTCTGGGAGTCCAAATAACCAAAGACTCAATTAATGTCATCCCAAACCTGCAGCCCTTGGCTGCTTTAACTTTATAATGGATGGAGGTAGAGGAGGGAAGAAAGACCTATTGATTTCCAATGCTGCGACTGACTGATGGGGGGGCTTTCAACCTCCCACACCTTTGCGCCTCAGTGAGCAGGCAAGGGAGATTCAATTAGTTGAATGCCTTGTCTGATGGAAATATCTAGCCCGGCCTTTGCTCTCTGCCATACTCACTTTGGATCAGAGCTTCATTTGGGATGGCTGCCTTTCAGCTGCATTCTAGCATTGCATAAAATAGAGTTGAAGGCTGCTTTATAGACCAGAGCAAATGTCTCAACCATAGGCACTGAAGAGCCCACCAGGATAGAGCCAAATACCATTTGGTTCAACATTTTGGGTCCCACAGTGCCCAGCCAGATCAATTCAAGAGCCTAGCAAGCATCAACAAGAGGAAAATTGCTCACTTCTCCTGTTACTCCCCAATAGATGGTATTTAAGATCTGCTTTTTTGAGTTAGTAAGCATCCATTAAGTTCCATAATGTTTGGTAGCCCTTCAGTGAAATGAACTTGGCAGTGGCCATCACTGCAGCCCATGGTAATGAATTCTGTAATTCAGTCTTGTTTTGAATGTAGACATGATTTCAGAAGCAACTTTGTGAGGCCCAGTATCCCTCACAAAGGATGCATTAGATAACCTTGTTTGTTCATACAATGAAATGACTGGGTTATTAGTAAAGAACATTTCTAATACCAGTAATACTACTATCAGAGCAAGAAGGGTGGTAGCTCAATGATAAAGCAAATACTCTGTGTGTCTAGGATCCAGAGTTCATGTAGGATTGAGGAAGACTCCCATTGAAGCTTTGGTGAGCTGCTTCCAATTATTACAAACCAGGGTTTTCAATGTATTGAGAGTACAACTCTCTAAGATTTGGTAATAATGATGTCAATACTTTCCTTTTTCCCAAATTCTTTTTGTGTGAATCCTGGATTTTGGTCTTGATGTGTATGTTGGATATCACCAGTAAAAAAAAATACAGAAATTGAAATGTGTTTGCTCCCATTTCTATACTAAAGCAACCACTCTTTTCATTAGCTCTGTTGTAAATCTTGAACATGCATCTTCTGTTGTCCCAGGTAGAATGATTCAAAGGTCTGATCCATCTATTCCTGACATGATGCTGCAGCAAAAAGCTATGGTGTTACCAAGAGCAGAAGAGCATTGACCAATTAAAATGCTGTCAACTTTTAAAGATTGACCCTTTTCATGACAATCAAAAGGATTCTTCCTCTTGAACTGAACCATTTCAATGTTCAAGGTTGTGAAGTTTTATTCTTGCTTAGCTGAGAAAAGATGCATTTCTAAGCAGTAGATCCTATTGATCAACAGATTCCAGATCAATCTATAACAACCCTACTGGAGATAAATAGATTTTGTCTGCATTTCATCCAAGTTCCCAGATCCATTATTTCGATTGTTATAGGATTCTTTCTTCCACTGGTATATCAGGGAGCTAGAATAAAAAAAAAAATTCTAACTTTTCAGATTTCTCCCATCCATCCAAATTCATTAATAGTGAAATTGATGATGATGATGATGATGATGATGATGATGATGATGATGATGATGATGATGATGATGATTTCCAGCACCCAAGCGTCCAACTCTATCAGTTATACAGACTGGGTGATCAGTGTTGTGCAATCTGCTTTGGTTAGTTCCCTGGACCTTTACTTTTTTAAAGGAAAAGTAGAAGTGGCTGTGGGTACATTGACTTCACTCTACAAAAGAGGGAGAGCTGTAACAGCACTGTACAGGACATGATTGATAATGGGAAAGTTGTTTTTCGAAGGTGTTCAAAACCCAGAGTTTTTCACTACATTGGCACCCTTGACTTTCCTTATTGGAATCAGAGTCCTATAAATGCATTCTCTTGCTGGTATGTTAAGTTTCATCAACCTAGACATGGATTGACAAGTGTCCTCATTTCTTCTCAATTGTTGAGCTTCCTTTAGACTGTTTATGTCATCTTCAGAGACCTTTAAAGGGACAAGGCTGAGTGGAGCCTCAGCTTCTTGCTATACCTTTGGTCAATGTACATTCTTCCCCATTGAAGCCAATGGTCTAGGAAGTGCAAATTGACACGGGAGAAATGACGATTTGGCTATTTTTAACAAACTAGTTTTGCAATTCTGGGTGTTAAATTTTCCCACTCTGATCATTTCAAACGTTGAAGTATATATTTTGGATCAACCTCTTCCATGTATGGTGCTCATTGACTCCACATCAAAGGCCTTGCATGGTAGTGGAGTGTTTTGGAAACTTCACTAGCCTCCTCCCAACAGTTCTAGTATAATATTATTTATACTATTTATTTATAGGGTGAACAGAAGATATAATCAGTCCACATCATATCTGGTTTGCTAGTTTGGTGATTGGAATGATGACACATCCTCACAGGAACATTTACCCTGCAGGAAGCTATAATGGGACTAGAGTGCCTATAAGCCATTATCTCACATGTCTCCTTATCTTTTGCCAATATTTGAGCCATAGCTTGGTTGAACTGCACTCTCCTAGGAGATCTCATTTAGCTGTGCCCAATCCTGCCATCTGCATTTTAAATTCACTTTAAATTCAGTTCAAAGTAATCGTCAATTGATTACCTCCAGATACATTGTAATATACATTATGTATATTATACGTATAATACATGTCATAATTCTGAGCCTGCTAGTTTCATTTCATAGTATTGGAAGTTGAGATATAAAGATAATTGTTGACAATTGTAGAATTGCCCTATGTAGTTAGCCTGTTTAGGTTTTGGCCAGCTCTTTCCTGCTTCAGATTATTCCATTTCCCCCCCTACCTGCAGATTTCTGGAGCATTCGATTGGTTAACAGAGAAATAAGTAACTGGAGGAGCACTGATTTGGTTTGATGAGCAGAGACACATCTTGTCTCAGAAATGTAGGAATTAGAAAGAGGAAAATTATTAATCTATATTTTAAAAGATTAAAAACTTTAATAAAAACATATTTTATATAATTTTAACCTGATCCCTGGCCACATTGATGGCAGGGATATTTCTGAGCAGTTAGTCATTCTGTGTGCATGTCAGCCCCAGGGGGAACTGGAAAACAGTGGTCCCCAACTTTTTTGGAACAAAGCTCCAGTTTTGTGGAAGACAATTTTTCCACCCTGGGGAGTGGGGGGTGGAGGAGGAGCACACGCAACTTAGATACCTTGTATGCACATGCTCGCTTGCCTGCTGCTTATCTCCAACTGGGCAGCCCTAACAGGCCACAGATGGGTACCGGTCCATGGCCTGGAAGTTGGGGACCCTTGCAGTAAAAGATAGATAGTTGCTTGAACAGTGCCACAACCACAGTAAATAGTTCTTCTCATATTAATTCTTTATTAATCTTAACAATGGCAGTGGTAGGGTGTTCCCTGTTTTTGCCCTAGTTTTTCACTCGTAGCATCTTGAGATGAACTTCAGATCTTTGTTCCTTCATCTTTCCCCAAGCTTGAAGTTAAGTCAGAGTGAAAGTTGGCCTCGGGAGTTTTGTATTCCAGTCAGCCCTGCTGCACTCATTGAGCCAGATGGGGGTCAGAGAGTTAAGTGCCTGTGGATAGTTTTAAAAGGATGGATAGTTTTATGGCTGAGACAATAATTTTATGAGCGTTTGCTTCTTCAGATGAACTAATTAGAATTGGTATTTTGGAACATCAGCAGAGCACTGACAAAACCAGGCATAAAGTTTGGTGAATATATTTTATCTTTGGGAGTGACAGCACAATTTGCTTAGCATTCAGTCCTCTCCTGCAGCATCTCATTGGCTTTCTGAAGTTTTGTGCAGTCATCCATTTTATTCATCACGATACTACCAAACTACTCAGGCTAAAGCTGTAGTTGGGATAATATTATTTTATAAAAACCCAGTAGAAATCATGATAACTCCACTTTCAATACTCATCCACCACTATAAGTTAAAAATGACATCATTCCATAAAACAGATAGTCTGTGTGTAAGATAAGCTACACAAGCATTACACACACACAGACACGCAGACACACATTATCAGGGAGCAGATTGCTAAAGCGTAGAAATTAGGGTTCATTGCTTGTTTATTTCCACTATTTCTGCACCGCCACAATTACGCATATTTAGATGGTCCACAAATCAAATGATAAAAATAATAAACGACATCAATCTCACAAAACATCAGTAAAATCTGTTTCCTGTCCACTGCCATTTGGATGGGAAGCAAAATGTTTGTGTCTGTCAGAAATGCCATGCTTTAACCTTAAGAAGGCTGAAGTAGGAGTGAGCTAACATAGACAGCAACAGAAAAATGGGGCTTATAGGTATTGGTTCCTTTCACTGCCTAACCTGAAACCGGAGCATCTTCCCAAGCAGAATATGGACAAGTCAGGCGCAGTCAACCTGGAGGAAATGCTTTCATAAGTAAAGTGGTAAAAGGTTAAAAAGGTAAGGTAAATCCCTGTGGATTTTATTCTTCTGGTCACTGTTGACTCTATGGGGCAGTGCTCATCTCTGTTTCAAGGCCATTGAGCTAGCGCTGTCAGAAGATATTTCTATGGTCATGTGGCCAGTACAATGTTATGGAGCACTGTTAGCTTTCCACCAAAATGGCACCTATTTACCTACTCATATTTGCATGCTTTCCAACTGCTAGGTTACCAGGAGCCAAGACGAGGATGGGAGCTTACTCTGGCATGTGGTGCTCAGGTCTCGAACCTGGGCTGCTGGTTTTCCAACCGACAAACCCAGCATCTTAACCACTGAGCCACCACACTGCCCAAGTAACATGGACTCTTACTGAAAAGGGCTTTATTTGAATTCATGTAACCACTGTAGCGTAATTTGAATTCATGTAACCACTGTAGCATAATTTGAATTCATGTAACCACTGTAGCGTAAGGGACGCAGTGGATCAGTGGGTAAGACGCTGAGCTTGTCGATCAGAAAGGTCGGCAGTTTGGTAGTTCGAATCCCGAGTGCT
>JANHFQ010002840.1:87313-99789 GCA_032468035.1 Aparallactus werneri
GATTTCTTCTTCAGTTCCTGCTTTGATTGTCTACTATCCATTTGTATTCAATAAATGATTCCTTTTTGAAGAAATTCAAAGTTATTTTCATTCTTGAATATAATGAGGAGTGGATCCTAACAGGGGGCACTGTACAAGAAACATATACAACATGTTCCTTGATCTCCTTCTGGAACTGTCATGAATTGGGTGCTTTCTGTATGCTTGGATTACAACTTCCATTTGTCCTGACCCTAGTTTGGAAACTCTAGTCCCAGATAGCTGAAGTGCATGTGAATATTCATCCCTGCTTTACTAACTTTCTGTTCCAATCAACACTTAATATCTGCCTTGATTGATCAGAACTGCTGACCCTCAAGCAAACAAAGCTGTTTTAGCTACAGTTACGCCAAGGATAGCATGACCCACATCCATGTTGGACTTCTTTGATTGTAACTCTTCAGCAGCCAGACTCCGCAGCCCACTCATACATACTTACCATGTACACTGAGGGATCCCGAAGCCTCAGATTTTCCCACGCTGTTCTCTGCCACACAAGTATAGGTCCCCTCATCTTCTGCATTCACTCGAGTGATGCGCAAGCTATTGTCATTCTGGATCTCCGATCTTGATTTTGAAGGGGAAAAAAGGGTGTCAATGGCTGTGTTAAGCCGTGGTTAATTTCTAGAAGAAGCCACCATGAGCTGGATTCACACAATGCCCTGAACCATGAACCTGTATTTAGAAATCTTAACAGCTTGGTTTGTGTGACACTCTTTCATATAAAAATTGAATAAATAAATAGGCAATAAAGCAAAAATCACCAATCTGCACTGTACTTCAGTAAAGAGACCTGAATTTATCTCCATAGTACCAAATTGCTGCATTCCAGATCATATGTACAAAGATGGAAAGATACTGGAATATCCGCAATGGAGGAATGGTAGGTGAAGATGACAGAATTTGCAAAATTGTCCTGTTTAATAAGATAACTGTCAAGCACCAGGGAAATCAGGAGATTCAGGCAGTTCGAATGAGTATAATGATTTATTGCAAGCTTAAGCTCTCTACAAGAATCTGAGCTACTGTCAGTCAAGGGAAATGAATGGGAGTTAGGAAAGGAATTCAAGGTGGGCTGGACTTAGATCTCTTGTAGATGTGCAGGGACTAGTGACTTATGACACGTTTGACCCCTCACTCGATTACTGGTCTAGTCATCTCCTACAATAACTAGACAATAACTAGGCAATAACTAGTGCAAATGACTGGAAACTCTGTAAAGACTTTTTGTTAAAAACAGAAAAAAATGTATTTGTGATTTATGGGTTTGATGATTAGAAAGGGTAGATTATGCTAGTTTATAACCCTAGAGAGGATAACATTCAAATGCATTTATAACTGCTGTAAATCAATCTGAAGCTTTATATTTTGTCTTTCTTTTTTTCTATTTCTCTTTCCTTTATACTTTTCTTACCACTTTTCTTTTCTTTCTTTATTTATTTATACATGTTTTTATTCTATAATTTTTTCCCAGTAAAATATATTTTTAAAAGGGAAAACAGGCTGGCTTAGCAGCAGGTTTTCCCTCAAACCACTCTTAAATTTTGGGCTTCAGCATGTAGTAGTATTAGAGTAGTAGTAGTAGTAGGGCCTGTAGCAGAGGCAATGCTATATATTTTTATACATATATAGATGATCCCAGAGCAGCTATCATTACAATAAACAGCCTAGTATCAAATTCATTTCTCAGCATAATGTAACAAACATTTCATTTCCATTACACTCACATTTTAAACTCATTACAAAAGTGACAGCATCAGTCAATATAACACAATATCATTTAGGAGGTTGACTCTCTGAATGTCTTCCCCACCACCACCACAGAAAAACCGCGAAGGTCTCCTGAGCATCTGAGATGAGGCTTCAAGAACTCAATTTAAAAATAAAAGCCCTGGTTCTGTCTGCCAAGTTGTTCTTTTTTTCCAGGAGCAAAATATTCTCTTAGCAGTAGAACAAACCTTTATTATTGGAATTGTTCTGGAACTGATCTTACCCTGAGGAAACTGCTTGCAGAAAAGACAAGTAAATCTTCCCAGATTGACAGAAGTAGAGTACGGAACCTACAGTATTTGATGTTTGGAGAATAAGACATTTGTCTTTTGGATAATGAACTTCTCTCATCTTTTTGTACATGAGAAATCTTTCTCTGGGACCATCTATAGCTTCTAAAAACAATGGTTTGCACTTACAATGACTGCAGTTATCAACTTTTCTTATAGTTTTAAGAATGAGTGTCACTGACTGGACTGATTCCTCAAGATCTCAGCCCAGTTCATTCCTAAAACTCAAGTTACCGAAGATCATTTGAAGTAAACACCAGACGTTGAATCATGGACTTTATTAATGTAAAACCCAACTCTATAAAGTTTCCCCCAAGCTATAGCTCTGCAGGTCAGTTCTGGAAGGCTAGCTCCATGCCTGGTCTGGTATGTACAAAGAAAGGATGACCTCTTTGTTCTGTCCTAGGCTTCCCAATTACGCCCAAAGCCAGTTCTTAAAAACAAAAACCTTTTATTTTACTTTTCAAAACAAAGAATGTCTCAATTATCAGTAGCTGTACTGATAGACCTGATAGTAGTCCGGAAAACTGCCAAGTAGATAGAAGGTCAAAAACAATATGGGTCTCAAAGCCAAAGCAGGAATGAATCAGAAAATGCAAATGAAGTCAATGAGTTGTTTCCTGCGAATACCACTCCCCATTTGCACCTCTTTATGCCTCAGGGGAGTGGCTATTCACGGATCACCTGTGGCCTTACTTCCATGTTGGCCCCTTTTCCTGATCTGCTCTTGCCTCCTGTTAACTCTGCACACGCGTGCACTTATAATTGGCTCCAGCTGTTCTGCTTCACTACTATCTGGTGCAGATGATAACTGATAGCTGGCAGACAGCCCTGGTCCCATCTCTGCCTCAGCCGCAGTGCCTTCATCCAAACGTTCCCTCGACTGCAAGCTTGGCCCAGGTTCCTCCCCAACCTCCTCACTGTCTGAAGTAGCTGCCAGCTCCACTGGTCGTTGCTGAGCCACAACACTCTTCTACTGAGCAACTGGATTTGCGTCTACTGGAAGAAGCATGTTCTACCAGATGTGCTTATACATGTGAGCTACATGCTCCACTGCTGCCAGGAGTAATGAAAAAAATAAAATAAAACTAGAGATCAAATTCTGCACAATTATTCTCATTAACTAACATCTTCCTTTGAATTCTTGGCTGCATGAAAAATCAGGTTATCTCCATATTGTGTTATCTGGTTTGATCACGTTCAGTGACTTTCTGTGCTCCCATATATGGAACCTATTCTTCCTTCTCATCGTTAAAACTTATTCTCCATTCCCAGTCTTCAGAAATGTGTTCCGTCTTCTTATTAGTGCATTCAGAAGGGGAGGAAAATAGATGCCTTTAACTGTTCAGCAACTAGTGCAATTGCTTGTAATGATATTTACTGTCAGCTCTGTTGTGCCTCATGCATGATTATCCAGGGGATTAAGCTCTTTGTCACCCTGGAATCAAGACAAGGATATCTGAACAATGGTCCCATTTCAACACTAACACTTTGACAGTAATCGACTGACCTTTACAGACTCTGCAGCATGGCAAAAGAAGCCTTCCTTCGAATCAGCAAAGGGTTGTCAGCCATTATTGCTACTGCTTGTCGTTTCTTGCACTTGTCATTTTAACATGCAAAGGAGCTGATGGCTCTCCTTTTACAACTGGGGAAATGAAGGACATCAAAGCTATTTGATAAGCGCTAAGGGGAAAAAGCCATCTACCACAATCCTTACAAGTTCTCCTGCATTTTTTAATCGATTCCTATTCAGTTTGATGCATTTGCTTCTGACTTTTTTAAGAAAAAAAAGAATTGAATAATTTTACTTGCCACGAGTTTGATTCTGACCAGCTCAAGGTTGACTCAACCTTCCATCCTTCCGAGGTGGGTAAAATGAGGACCCAGATTGTTAGGGGCAAGATGCTGACTCTGTAAACTGCTCAGAGAGGGCTGTAAAGCACTGTGAAGTGGTATACAAGTCTAAATTGCTATTGAAGATGTTCCTCAAGTTTGCTTAGTTACATGGTGCTCATGGATATTCATGAGGATCCTCTTTTTCATTGTATAATTTTCTCTCCTGCAGTCCACAGCCTCCTTGACTTCTCACATTAAACCCCCAGAAGCCTTGTTAAGGAATTCTTCCTATATCCTTTTGAGTTTGGGAAATGTAGACTTTCAAGGTAGTTTCCGACAAAAAGCACAAACCATGATTATTAATGCTACCTTGTGGCACCAGTGGTTAGAATGCAGTACTACAGTGTGAACCTGACGGGGTTCAAGATTGACTCAGCCTTCCGTCCTTCCAAGATCAGTAAAATGAGGGTTCAGATTGTTGGGGACAATATGCTGACAAACCACCCAGAAAGTTCTGTAAAGTACTATAGGGAAGTATATGTAAGTGCTGTTGCTACCACTATTGTAATTGCTATCTTTACTGTCAGGTTACTATAACAGAAACTTGCAAATCTGAATGCATTTTTCCCTTCCTTTAATTTTACTTTTCAGGAAATAGGATGGGTTCCTTTTCAAGATGCTTCTCACAGCCCTTTTACTTCTCTGGGCTGAGATACCTTTACATGACAGTCATCTTGTTTGCAGTTCTCTCTCCTGTTTCCCATAATCATTCCCACATAACATTACATCCATCCAAGGAAGCTTTGGGTGACAGAAATTTCTGAGTGATAACAAACCAAAACAAACAGCACAAGACCCATCCCCAACTCCCAAAGATCAGCTCTGCTCAAAAAGCCATCAATAGAAAGCAGAAACCAGAAAAATTTAAACAGTGGTACAATACGGTAGAAAAACACTAAGCTCTTTTG
Organism: Aparallactus werneri; assembly: GCA_032468035.1. Taxonomy (NCBI): domain Eukaryota; kingdom Metazoa; phylum Chordata; class Lepidosauria; order Squamata; family Lamprophiidae; genus Aparallactus; species Aparallactus werneri. Next base: position 92,220 of record JANHFQ010002840.1, read on the forward strand.
CAGGGGAGGAAAATTACAAGACAGATTTTAGCACAGGAAGAGAAAAACAACATTTACACACCATTCAAAAGAGACAATCAAAAAGCTAAAAAGGAAACAAAAAGGCCCAAACACATTCTCCCCAGTAATCAACACCCACATAAGAAGAGATTGACATCAGGATTAATACCAGACCAACAATCCGGCAGTAAACAACACCCAATCAAGGAATTACAAAGAAGAAAACAACACTCCTACCAATACTAACAGGACAAACCATTGTATATAAACAGAGAGCAAACCCCACTCCCTTCTAGGACTGAAGATATCACCCACTTGAGTAATCAAATGTCTGCAAGAAAACCACAAGCTCAGAGAGACCAAGGAATCCACAGTTCAATCTGCAGGAAGAACCCTAAAGATGAATGGAGAACTTGCAGTTGTCACTTACCTCCCTCGAGGAAGTTCTCCTTCCTCTTTTCGCCACCGGGATGTTGGCACTGGATCTCCTTGCACCTCACAGTGGAAATTCACAGTGTCTTCGGCCAGGACCACCTGGTTGATGGGCCTCTTGATGAAAGTGGGCCGTTCTGTCAGGACACAAAGGTGTTTCAAAAGCAAAGGACAAGGAGAGGATATAGAGACACATATTATTTTGGAACTAGTGTCGAGATCTCAGTTTGGCCTTCTCTGTTATAATGAAAGGAGATGTGATTGAGAACAGGGGAAAGAAAGAGAGATGACTAATGCATGTTTTCAGTCCTGGGAAAAAGAATTTGAGAAGGAGACAGTGAGTGACGAATGGGCCTGGGGCTGCCTTAATTCCCTAACCCTCATGCAAGCAACCCATAGGGATTGTGGATGTGAATCACCCAAGACGGGTTTTCAAATCGTTAATGCAATGGGATGAGTTGAATCAATTCAATTCAAATCATCCCTTTGAGGAACTGAATCAAATTTATTTCAGTCATCCATTCGATTTGAGGGGAAGAAAACATGGGCTTGGACTTGCACACATGTGTCAATCAATGTCAAAGAACCCAATTCAACTGATCAACCAGATTTGCCAATTTGATCAAGCAGGTGATTTGAGTGAATCTCTGCACAATCCCAGTACTCAGCTCATTATCCTGTAAATCTGGCTCCAATCCTGTGGCCCAATAGATTTTTTAAAAAGGGGAATCCAGGAAAAAAGAAAATTGAAAAAAGATTGAAAAAGTGGCTCAACCCAAAATTGGTGATAGCCCCATCAATTAATCCTACACATCTAAAAAGAATTATCCTCTTTCATTTCCCTCATTTCAATTCCTACAACTTCTAAATATTTTTTAAATATAATTTTTCCATGGTCTCATCTACTTGAACCCAAGGAAATTCACTTTCTTCCACTTCTCCAGTAGAGTCCACCAGAACCCTGCTTCTACGTACCAAACACCACCAGTTCTGCAGGTTCGCTATCCCGTTCGCCTACCATATTGGTGGCCACACAGATGTACATTCCAGCATCACTCTTTCTTGTGTTGGACATCATCAGCTTGCCACCTCGGATCTAAGAAGAAGGTCAAGAAAAGGCTCTAAGGTCTCCAGCCACAGATTGTTTCTAGGCCTACTGTCTATTTTGATGGAAAATGGCACTTTGGCCTTGCTTCCATGTCAAGAGTGACCTATCAATTCTTCTACTAGTGATCAGACTCTTTTTTTGGTGCCATAATCACATAATCTTGGGCAATTTATTTATATATTCTGGGTAATCTACAGAGATGAAAACAAAACCCATAACATGAAACACCCAAGGTTAAAACAGTTAATTTCCCCCAAAAGAAAACATTCCTGATCCAAATGCTAGGGATACAGCCAGGTCTTTGAAGTGCTTCAAAGGCCAACAGCATTGGGGTCATCTGGAGTTCCTGAGGGATACTCTTCTATAGGGCAGGCACTGACACCAAGAAGCCACAACTCTGGTATCCAATAAGATGGCACTGCTTGATGGAAAGGACCAGAGCATGGTAACTGGAAAAGAGGCAGTCATTTTGTGGCCTCCCAGTTGCCACAAAGCAGACTGAGAAGTAGTGACTTCTTTTCCATGTTTATTATTTTTCCACCCAAAGGGCAGAACTTGACACAACTATGATGGCACAACTTGGATTAATACCTCCAGGGACAAGTTGAGGCTTCATCTTCCCCATACCTGTCCCTTTATTCCTCATTTACTGTGATGAAAAGAGGATGAAAGATAACATAGCAAGAGCCTAGAAAAACATTGTTTTCATGGGACCTGTGTCTTCATCCCATATGAAGGGGAAAAAACTATTAATCCTCCAATGAGCAGCTTACATACCACTGTGGTGGGAATTTAATTGATTAGGAAGAATGATAGCTCAGGAATGGGGTCCTGGACCAGAAGATGAACAAGTCAACTTGGCCTATTGACTAGAAGCTGTTTATTATTTATTATTTATTTATTTATTTATTTATTTATTTATTTATTAATTCAACTGTTTATCCTTGTCTAGAAGTTCTAGCCCAAGGCATTTTCTAAGTTTTTCAATCCCAATATGCAATGTGTGCACAGAAAAGCAGAGATGCTCAATCTCACCGTGATGCGCTCCTCCTTATCACTGATGCGGATGCTGTTCTTCTTCCAGGATATGGTGGGCTCCGGGTGGCCCCTTGGTGGGATGCACTCCATCACCGCTGGCTCACCAGCTGCTACTACCACATCACTCGGAGCCTGCCGGAAGTCATCTCTTAAGACTGTAAGAAAAGGGAAGGCTGTTAACGCCTTTCAGAAGTATCTGTGGAGATTCTCAGTCATCCAGGTCATGGTTTTCCCAAAGGTGCTTTTTCAAAAGGCAACTGGACTTTTCTTTATTTTTTTTTCTCTTGAAGATGTTTCCCTTCTCAGCCAAGAAGCATTCATTCAGAACTGAAAGTGTTTCTTAGATGAGAAGCAAAACGTCTTCAAGAGAAAAAGCACAGAAAGTCTAGTTGCCTTTTGAAAAAGCACCTTTAGATTCCTTCAGAAGGGATAAGAGTAGCAGCAGAGAGACTGGGAGCCAAGGAAACACATGAAGATAATCCTGCTCTGCATCCTTCAAGAAGTTCTTTTTCTCAAATAAGACAGTATGAAGCAGCCTTTAAAAAGTACTGCAAGATGCAGGAGGGGGGGAGTCTATAGGCATCTCCAATAATCCCAAAGACCAGCAAATTATAAATTTTGAGAAAGCAAGATGTGGATCTCCTTGAAAGACCAATTTTCCAAATCTCCTCACCAAAATAGGCCTTCCTGTCCTATTGGAAAGAGCTGACCCCAATGCTTTCCATTGCTGTGGTATTTCATACCTCCCTCCACCTCATTTCCTCACTGCTATCTGGACTCAGCTTTAAGGGCATCAGGAACTAACAACTCCCACGCAGGAAACAGCACTTAACTTAACAGCTGCTCCCTCTGTTATCTGCTGTATGCCCCAATAGGGCCAGCTTTGCCATATGGCCTGAAGGGATGCACAAGAGTTTGCAAGCAAAATACGTCTCACCTTTGCCAAGTGCAATATGGCAATTTTCCTAAGCAAGCGTAATCTCTTTGGACATTTTTTCCAAAGCAAATGTGGCTTGCAAAAAACCTGAATTGAGCCTGACAATTCCCTTCCCCAGGGGAAACTTGCATGCCTGAGGCAAGGAACTCTACGTTGGGAGCTTTTTTGCATGTAAAGCAGCAGTAGGGTTCCAAATTTTAATTGCTGCCCAGTAAGTACATGGAAAAGAGAGAAGGAAATATCTGCATTGGTTATAACCAGTGGTGGGATTCAGCCAGTTCCGACAGGTACCCGAGAACCGGTAGCGATAATTCTGAGAACCACAAAATACCACCTCTGATTGGCCAATCCTGGCAAATACTACCTCTGATTGGCCGACAGCATAGCCACACCCACCAAGCCACGCCCACAGAGTAGGTAGCAGAGATTTTTGAATCCCACCACTAGTTATAACTCAATGAACTCAAGGTACACATTTCATTATGGTAAGAAAAGTAGGGAGGGATATGGGATTCAATGGTCCTCATGCACTACAATGATCATTTAGAGGTAGGAGTAATGTAATCTACTGGATTCCCTGCATGGGTTGCCCCCATGACTATGTAGGAGAGATGGGAAGTTTAACTACCAGAGTATAAGAACATGAGCAAATGGTTAGATGAGGAGACCTGAACTCATTATTAGTTTCATATTGCAATGAACAAGGACATGCATTCAATTTCACAACTACCAAGACTGTTGGCTGAGCAGGGACAAAAATAGCCAAAGAAATGACTGAAGCCTAGGAAACAGGTCCTTTGTCAGTCAACAGGAGTCCTGATTTACCACCATCTTACCAAGTACTTAGGAGTCGAGAGCACAGCAGCACAAGGAAACAGCAACTAACGACTTAATAGCTGGCCACCAACACCCTAATTAATAACTAAAAGCCACACACAACCAGGCACCATATAAATACAATGTGTAGAATAGCCCAGTGCACATATTCTGGAGAGAGAATATCCCTGATGATGGGCTCCAACATGAGCCAAAAAGTTTGCAAGAATAAACCTTTGGTCCCAGTGATTCAGATTGGATCCTGCAATCCAACAGTCCATTTGAGAATATGCTTAGGCTCCAAACATGATCCTTTCAACCCTGCCATCTAAGAATGATGTCAAATAATTCAAGAAGAGAAAGCAATTCTTTCCTGATTGCAAACCTCTTTGGAAGCAGAGATAATGACATCTCCCCCCGCCCTCTCAATCTCTAGTCTCTAGTCAATTTTGCAGGCTAATTTCATCAGGATTTATCCCTTCTAGTCTGTTTCAATCTGTATCAAGGATCATCCTCCTTCTTATTTACAGTAAGTAGTGTGCATCTTACCCTAGCAACATTTCACACTTGAAGCTGCAAATACCATCACTTTGGAGCACACTATGTTTGGCAATCCACAAAGGAAGGGGTTGGGAAATCACATATTACAAAAGGGATAGTAATACCAGTGGGCCCAGCCAGAATGTATAGTGGGTGTTTCAAGAATGGGACTGTCAATACATTGACAGAATATAGTCCCCATGCTGATTAATTTTATTATTAAAGCAACATTTATAAAATAGCGGTGTCTAAATTAAGGGTAAGAATAGTAGATTGGTGGTTTTTAGACCAAAGTAATGGGAGTCCCAAAGGTGCTTTTTCAAGAGGCAACTGGACTTTCTGGTTTTTCTTTGACAATGATTTGCTTCTCATCCAAGAAGCTTCTTTAGCTAAAAAGGAATGGGAGATGCGGTGTTATTTTTCTCCCAAATATTCAAAATCAATCTCCATTCTTATTTTTTTTCCTTAGCCAGGGGGGTAGATGAGAGGGATCTGCAAAGCAAGAGAAGTTTCCTCATTGTTTTGCAGAAGGGATTGTGCATTACTCATGCATGCATGTGCGCACACACAAGCACGCGCGCAAGCACACACACACACACACACACACACACACACACACACACACGTTGGTTGGGTAAAAAGCACATCTCCTATGGTTGTAAGAGTCTTAGCTCCCTAGCAGTGATGAGAGAGGAAAAAATTGGAGGCCTCCTTTTGAGATGGTCACCAAGCTTCTTCATAAATCGAGGATGTGTGGCTAGCCTTTTTGCTCTAAATCTGCTCCCAAAACTGAATATCAAAAAACTGTATTGTGAAGGGGTTAATTTGGAAGGCAATGGAAGAAATATGGAAGACATTAAAAAGGAAAGCACCATCAAGATTTAGAAGGACCAGCATCTCATGACAACCTGCAGATGAAACAAAGGCAGGTTTTTCACAGATGCAGTCTGGGCCTTTCCCCTCAGTCTCTTTCGGCTTCATCTGAATTATTAAGCACCCCACAAATTCACTGCCCCTTAGGCTGCCTTGTGTATTTACCACTGTACAACTAATTATTCCTTCTCTGAGTTGTTTCTTAATCAGCCGCTGCTTGCCAAAATAATTCAGCATTTTATAACCATTACAGGGAAATGTCAAGGCTTTATTGCACAACTGCCTGTCAGAAGCTATTTATGACATTGCAGAGATTTCCTGGACTTGTAAAACACAGCAGAGTGGCTGCAGCCAGCAAAAGAGCAACGGCAGAAACAACATTTCATTTCGCCTGACTTTATGGTTCCGGAGGATTCGCCTTGTGCTTTGGACACACACATGACTCTACTGATCCATGTAGGATCCCTAGGCCACTGGGGAAATGATCCCCTGAAAATAGAAACAGAGAGGAGGTCAAGCCACTTGGCTGGAATTAGCAGCAAGTGTCTAAAGCAATGCTTTTCAACCTCAGCAACCTTACGATGTGTGGACTCCCAGAATTTCCCAGCCAGCTTGCTCAAGTTGAGAAAAAGAATGGACTCAATAACAACAGAGGTGAGGCCATCATTGGAAGATATGAAGAACAAGGTGAACCAGGTATGGGACAGGAATCCTCCTTGAGAAGCTTTTGCCATATGACACCAACTTCATGTTGGTGACACCAACTCGATGTTACACAATCAAACAAATTGTGAGAGTCAATAACAAATAAGAAAACTGAAACATGAAAGATTCCATTGCACCAGCAGCTGAAGCATACTCTCACCTGAATTATCAGATGCAAAGTAGAAAGGACTACTGATTTTTAAAGACTTTCCTGAGTTTTGTTATTATTTAGCCCTCTCTGAAACTTTTATTGGGTGCTACTTACAACTCCTTTTCCCATACTGTCATATGACCTGAGAAATTATTACTGCAACGTTTTCTTGGCTAAATAATGTGGTAGGACCACCAAGCTGATAAGCTGAGCCCTGCAGAGCTGGGTGAACACAAAAAAGAAGGATGCGGCTAATAATACGAGAGAGCATATTTTTGCCTGGGTCACAAAAAAGATGAGTTAAGAAAGGTTTCATGAAAAAGGGTTTCATGAAAAGGCAGAAGGAATTTTCCTCTTGGAGTTTGGGAAGTTGCCTGTAATCTTAACACACAAAACCTCAATTGACCTGAAGGCAACTTCTAATATTTAGGTTTATAGATCACCCAAGGAATGGAGGCTGAAGATTTAGAATCAGTAAAAAAAAAGCATATTTTAAGCCTTTCTACAACAAGTTGTGTGGTGGGACTCATAGATTAGATACTTTTGAAGGAGAGCGAAATAAATTCATTGAGGGTTTGTTGTTCTTCAGTCATTATATCATGTCCAACTCTTCACAATCCCATGGACCAGCCCCTCTTGTTCTCCACTGTCTCATAGATCTATGTGGAGAGGCCTAACAACAACTGTTAGCCAAATAAATAGATGAAACTTCCATATTCATTGGCACTGTGCTCACAAATATCGGTTTTTATACAAGAAGCCCTTGGTTTTTAGGCTACAATGATAGGTTTTCTGGAAGCCTTGGACTGAGTTACTTTGAGAAGCAGATTTTGGCCTCTCTTTGTAACTTTGGAACACCAATTTGCCTTCTATTCAACACTATTGAGGCTGAAAACAATACACAAAAAGATATAGTCATCATGTCTGCTCAAAGTAACTTACGTTGTGTAGGGATTCTCAGTATGGGAAT
>JANHFQ010002842.1:100035-111129 GCA_032468035.1 Aparallactus werneri
GGATCTCATGCCTTGAGAGATCGACAAAAAAAAAGATATAGAAGAGCAACTGAGAAGTGGAAATTTCTGGTGGCATTTTGTATCATACCTGTAAAAGTCCTTGTGCATACAGGTTTGGCTGACACTATGTTTGCAATTTGAGTTTTCTAACACTGTTGCCTTTTTTATGATTAACGACCATCTCTGCTGTCCATTCATTCATTTCAGGGTATCTCTTCTCCTAACTCTACACCACAGGAGAGAGATACAATGGGAAAATGGAAGACAGGGTTGCTTTAATTACTGAACAACAGTTGTGAAACCAGGTTACAAGATTGCAAAAACAGCTTACTTTCCTAAATCTAGTCAGCTGCTTAGTTGATTTGGTACTTGATAATGCTTATATAGTTTGGATCCCTTTTATTAAGACTTGTGAATCCTGTTCCTAAAGATGTAACGATACTCCTGCACATTAAAAGGGTAAAATTAAAAGCTTGGTCATATGTTCTTTATCTTTTTTTTTCCTTAGGACAAAATAAAATGCTTTCCTCATTGTAATCTTGAACTGCAATCTTGAACAGATTATTCCAATAGAAACCCTGTCTATACAAGTGCTACATTATTTATGTCTGTGCTGTTTAAATGTATGTGTTTTCCTTGCATAAATGTATATATTTATCATCAAATTGCTTTGAATTTCTTACCTGCACCTAAAAAGATTTTCTACAAAGCACCTAAATAACTTGTACATATTGTAAAAAAGAGAGCTAACCGGAGTGAAGCAGTATGGTTTAATGAAGAAAGGGGCATTGTTAATCAGTTTATCCTTAAAAACTTACTCCCACACTCACTTTGAACAACCACTGGCCCTATAGGATACTTCTTGTTGTGCCTGTAAAACAAGGCCAGCAAAACTATACATGAAATTGGGCTGCTTTGGATCACCATAGTGTTGTAGTGGAAAGGAAGGGAAAGAGAAAGAAACAGAAACGGTAAGGGAAATCAGGCTTTCCTCAGGCTTCCTGCCCGCTGGAAAAAATGAAAACCTTGTTTTTTTCTTCCACCTCTAAAGGAAACCTCTCGATCTTCTGGAACAGATTATTGAACAACTTGAGGTACCTTCCAAAAGATGCTAGAGTTCTCAGAAGTCAAGGTCAGGACAGTGAGTGCAGACACTTAGGAAGACCATAGGACCATAAGACAAGGCAAACCTAGACCTACTTGCAGGGATCCAGGACCAGAGCCATGTAAGACTTTACAGGAGATAACCAGCACTTTGAAGAGGACCTGGAAGCACATTGGTAACCACTGAAGCAAATGGAGCTTTGATATTACACTGCTAAAATTGTACTTCCAATTAGTGGATGAGCAACTGCATTTGGAGCATCTTCCAAGGCAATCCAATGTAGAATGCATTGCAAGAGCAGAGGTGTAGGATAGTACATATGAGACTGAGTCACAATTGATAGTAAGCAGTAACTCAACATTTGGTGAATATTTAAATAGAAAAGGACAATTTAATTAAATTATATGTAGGGATGAAATCAACTTCACAGATAAATAATAACATCCTTTCGACACCAATACGTTTCCTAAGCAGTGCATAGTTATAGTATCTGTAATGAAATCCAAGGAGCCACAGTGCTGTGATTCAAATACAGTAAAGGGGTTCATGTTACTATATACTAGGTGCTACCTAAGTGATAACCATTATGTCACCTGTTCACGAAAGTGGAGATATAAAACACTGATGCTGCTTTTCCATACAAGAGCTGAGCCGTCCCTTCAAAATTCGGCCAGTCAAAACAAATGATATTTCTAAAAGTTTGTTGATGTTCTCGTTTAGCCTTAGTTCACCATTCATTAACTGTGGACTAGTTGAATTTATTGAAAGACAAAATGATATGCTACATCATATTCTCCAAGGTTTTCATTTTTATACAACTACTTCTGGAGAATCTGAAATCCCTCAGAAGAACTTTGTAAAATAGACACTAAAATTCCCTCTTTATAAAGATTCAAATTTTAAATAATATTCTGTATGTAATATAAATTTTACCATCAGTATAGAAAAGAGGAATAACAAGATCTGAAGGGAGAATTCAAATATCTAGAAAAAAAATTCAAAAAGGGAACATACACTTAACTTGGATAATTGGGTTGGAATGCTAGTTATCTAAGTGGACTTCCCCGACTGGAGAACTTTTCAAATGTGTGGGTTTCAAATTCCTGACTTCCACCCTGCCTGGAAAATATTAATGTTCATATAGATGGCCCTTAAATTATGCAACATTTATCTAAGCAGTGTCCTTTGCTATATAATCCTGATTAAGATCTTTATCAAAGATTTTTTTCAGGTGCCTGTTGCTTTCAGCAGATAAATTTTAATTAGGAGTAAGACCTTCTCTTCCTACTTTTAGTTCCAACCAATGTACAATACATCTGATGGCTTTACTATTATTACTATAAATGCATCAAGTGAAAGCCATTTTAATATGCAAGTCCAGAGGCATTTCACAAGAAGAGTACTTCACTCCTCTACCCACAATAGAATCCCTTATGCCACCAAGCTTGAAATTCTGGGCTTGGACAATCTGGAACTGTGTCGCCTGCGGTCCGATCTAAGCATAGTACACAAAATTGTCTGCTACAATATCTTACCTGTCAACGACTTCTTCAGCTTCACCCCATTCCTAAGAGGTCCATAAAGGGGGCGTGCATAAGCACACCAGCATGCCTACTATCCCTGTCTTACTGTCCCAATTTACCTGTATTTACTTCCTTTGTTCATGTTTATGTTTATATTTATGCCTGCTATGTTGTACATGTTTGACAAACAAAAAAAAATATGATTATTTAATTATTTTGATGGCAAAAAGTCCTCTATCCAATTATGAAAAAGCAGTATTACCAAATACTTTAACATTATTATTTATTTAACATTATTATTATTAAATTAAGTCTTCAGAATTTAAAACATGGGGCCAAGAAGAGAAGCCCTAAAGGTAAGGACCAGATTAAATTGTCCTATCCTGGCAGTCCATAACAGAGGAAAGATGACAACTGCTTACAGGTGATGTTATTTAATGTTATTTAGGCTGCAAGTCAAAATTTAGTCCAACCAAACTTTATCCTGTAAGTATTTGTGTTTTACATGTCAGAGAATTTTCAAGATGGCTTATTTAGCATAATATACATTTTATAATAGAATGAATATAGAAACTGCATGGATTTTCTAACAGAGACTGTTCAACTAGGAATACTTCAATCATATTATTGTCATTATGATTATTATTATTATTATTAGTATTACAAGTAATTGATTACTATATATACTTGAGTATAAGTCGAGTTTTTCAGCCCCCAAAATGGGCTGAAAAAAGTCACCCTCGACTTATACTTGGGTCAACTGATTTTTTTGGGACCTAAGGTGATGTCTGTGCAGTGTGTGCCAAACTGGCTGTGCGGGCATCAATTTAGCCCCCAAATCAGCTGTTTTAGTTACAGTTGGCCATTTTGAATATGTGAATTTTTTAATTTTTTTTGCTGGGCCCTCCCAGCAAACAGCTGTACTGCTGCAAACAGAGCGAATAAAGGTAGTGATAGACTGCGTGTGAGTGGGAGAGCCCAGCAAAAAAAATTTCAAAAAATAAATTCAACTTTTTTTTTCAAAATGGCTAACCATAATTAAAACAGCTGATTTTTGGGGCTAAATTGATGCCCAAATAGCATGTTTGGCACGCGCTGCATGGGCATCATCTTAGGCCCCAAAATTACCTGTTTTAGTTCTGGTTGGCCATTTTGATTTTTTTTATTATTTTTTTATTTCCTACCCACCTGCAGTCTATAGCTACCTTTATTCACTCTGTTTGCAGCAGCACAGCTGTTTGCTGGGAGGGCCCAGCAGAAAAAATTAAAAAAAATAAAAATATTCAAATATTCAAAATGGCTGACTATAACTAAAACAGCTGATTTTCAAGGCTAAATTGATGCCGTAGCTTATACACGAGTCACTAACCTTTCCCAGTTTTCATGGGTGAAATTAGATACCTCGACTTTTATTCAGATCAACTTATACTCAAGTATATACAGTAATTATTATTTAACTCTAGCAGCAGATATAGAAGTAAAATCAGAAAACAGTACATAATCTCTGCTACTTTGTATTTTTATGTGTCTCTATGGAATATTTTGTGAAATAAATTCAAGGAATTAAAATGATTTAAGGTTCTGTTTGATACCCAGTACTCTTCAACATCTTCATAAACAATTTAGATAAGGGAATAGAAAGGGAACTTATCAAATTTGCAGACAACTTTAAACTGGCAGGAACAGCCAATACCCCAGAAGATAGGGTGAAGATCCAGATGGATCTTGACAGATTTGAACACTGGTCCTTATATAACAAAATGAAATACAAAAGCAAATTTAAGTAAGGTTTTACATTTAGGCAAGAAATACCAAATGTACAGGTAAATATTAGGTTAAACCTGGCTCAAAAGCAGTAACTGTGAGGAATCTTGGAGTCCTGGTGGACAATCAATTAAATAAGAGCAAACAGTGGTCAAAAGCAGCCAAAAAAGCCAATACAATCCTAGGTTACATTAACAGAGGGATAGAATTAAGATCATGTTAAGTATTACTACTGCTTTATAAAGCCTTAGCAAGGCCACACTTAGAACACTGCATTCAATTTTGGCCACTATATTATAAAATATAGACTCTGGAAAGAGTGCAGAGAAGAAAATTCAGTATGTCTAATCCAGGGATGTCAAACTCAAGGCCTACGAGTCAGATCAGGCTGACAGAATGCTTAGATCTCGCTCATGGGGCTGCCCTGGAAAGAGCAATGGAACAGCCCAAGGCACCTCTGCCAATGAAAATGGAGCTTAGAAGGGCCACATATAGGCTGCAGGATGTCAAGCTGGCCACACCCATCCTGGCCACACCCAGCCAAGCCATGCCCATTCAGCCCCCTGAGGACAAATACAATCCTGATGTGGGCCTCAATGAAATCAAGTTTGACACCCCTGGTCTAATCTAATGAACAGAAGGACTAGGGGTGACATGATAGCAATGTTCTAATACTTGAGGAACTGTCACAAAGAAGATGAGGTCACAACTGTTGTGTCAGAGTGCTTGCAGAACACCACAAAGATTTGTACGTAAATTGCGCGCAGTGCACGTTTGATTGGCATTCGCCAAGCACGCCCACGAAGCACATAACCAGTGTACCGGTAGGATCCCACCACTGGGGCTCAAAACCATCAGAAGCAAGTCAAGAAATAATGAATGGAAACTAATCAAGAAGAGAAGTAATCTAGAACTACGGAAAAATTTTCTAGCAGTGAGAAAAATTAATCAGTGGAACTACTTGCTTCCAAAAGTTGTGAGTGCCCCAGGATTTTAAAAAACAGACTGGACACTCTCAAACGGGAGCAGTGGGTTGGATTAGAAGACCTCCAAAGTCCTTTTCAACTCTGTTATTGTGTTCTTTTATTTAACACACCATATAAAGAATACTTGATAGTCTTTACCAAACTTAGTGAATACACCATATTTTAAATTTCTCTGAAAGTAATGCTGGGAAAGGGGAAGGAAAGAGAAGAAAAGGATAACCAATAGCAAGGTAGATAGACTCACTTACAGTGGAGATGAATGCACCATTGGGAGACTTGAAGGGACAGATTTGGGACACACAAAGGCCATAGTGAATATCTACACCTATGTGGTCACAAAGAGTGAAAAATGACTTGATGGCACATAATCAATACTGCTGTTGACATGTAGGGAAATGTAGTGTTATGCAGTTAACTACCAGAAATTAAGTGATAGATTCAAATTCCTTTCAGATCACTGCTTGATTTTTTTGCTGATTTCAAAGGGACTGGAGGAGCTTTAAGAGTCGGTCGATAGAAGAAAACTTTGTATTCTAAACTAACTTATGTGTCTTTAGAGAAGATCAACTCTACTCTCTTAGAAATAGATAGAAATAAGGTAATTTCTACACAAAATTTCAAGTAGTGAGTGAAGTCTTAGGGAGATCCTTGGTATGAAAAGGCCAATGCAAAACTACTAAGCATTTTCCAGGACTGAAGAAAAACTATTTCAGATCAAAGCATAAGATGGTTCCTGTACTGTTTATTAATAAGTACACTTCCTGGAAAATAGAATAAAATGCCCAATCTTTTTCTGGCTTCCCTTTACTCCAGAGACCAAACAGAAGTTGGCTTTCTTATTGAGAAAACAGTCATGAAACCCTTTTTGTTATTTAAAGAACAAAAAAAATAATCAGAATAAAAATAACATTATTAATGCAAATGACATTTCTTTGGACTATTAAATTTGGAGGTATACCACCTCCAAAGTCCTCCAAATTAACAATATTTAGGGGTCTCTTCCCCAGTTCCATCCATTTCTTTGCCCTGACCTAATATATTTTTTGAAGTGAGCACTTCCAAATGCCATTCAAGATCTTGTTTCTGGTCCCCAACTCATTGTAAACCTTTGTTTTAAATATATATAAATAATGTTTTATGGCAATTATTCCCAAATTGTCTTTATTTTCTAGCCTAATTGTAGTCTTAACGGAGATGCGGCTAATATAATAAAAATATTGAAACATGGGAAATGTTATGGATTCCAATAACGAGAGTAGTCAATATAAATAAACATCATATAAAATATCTGAATTTCACAATTTTATATGGCCAATACCTTCTCAGTTGAACAATTGTACCTTGAATGAACTCGGGAACAGTGGTAGGATTCAAAAATTCCCCCTACCGGTCCTGTGGGCGTGGCTTGGTGGGCGTGGCTATGTGGTCGGCCAATCAGAGGTGGCATTTGCCAGGGCCAGCCAATCAGAGGTGGTATTTTCCGGGTCTCAAAATTATCGCTACCGGTTCTATGGAACCTGTCGGAATAGGCTGAATCCCACCACTGCTCGGGAACCTCTGAATTTAGACAAAAACAGTGTTTGCTATTATAGGTTTCCATACAGATGAATGCCTTTAAAAGCATGATTTCAATTTTTTATTATTCAAACTAATCATCAAATGTCTTAAATTTATAGTGTTATGATATTTGCTTATTGTTCTAATTTGTATTTAATCTGTGCAGTGTGAATCTCTAAGGCAACAAATTGGTAGCAACATATCAATTTTGAAGACCTTAATACTATGGTGCTAAATGCTGTACAACATATCAAAGTTGTCTGTGGACAAATAAACAGTAATACAATCATGTTCAAAAACTAATGAACTACAAATGATCCTCTCTTGACATGCACTTAGGTTAGATGAATAATTCCCATTACATTCCAAAAGCCATTATTTATCAGCAAGATTGCTCAGAAGCTTGTCTTACTGAGATTACATTGTGAAATGAGGCCGGAAATCTTTCGTCATCTCTATCTGTTTGTGCCTCTGATTCAGTCCACAGTGCTCTTCAGTTTGTCCTCTGATGTTTTATTGAAATCAGTTTTTGTACTATTAAGATTTTAATGCATGACTTTTCCATGTATTTTTTTCATATACTAATTCTGCAGTGACTGTTGCCCAGAATTTATAAATTATTTCCAAAGATAGCACTTTAAAAAAAAATAAAAACAAGATTCCATTCTTCTTCAACTATATACAGGGTTAACTCCTTGGGTTACAATGGCAATTGGGATAGGGATTTCTGTTGCTAAGTCATGTGATCATAAACATGACATCACATTTCCTGGTTTGCTTATTAATGACAATCCTAGGTCCATGTGGGTTAAGTGGGGGAAAATGGGGATTTTAGGCAATCCAGTAGGTGCTGGAGAAGGCAGCGCTGACCAGTGTTGCTCCTACTCTCATCACTTTTTCAACTGCCTGTGGTCTAATAATATCCCCCTTCACAAGACCCCATCATCTGTCAAGGTAGGAAGATGTAGAGGTGCTGTGGGGAGGGTGCTATTGGAATACAGGAAGGTGAATAATCAATGAGAGTGGGAATGACTTCCAACTTCCTGACAGCATCCTCATTTGTGGAAAGCAGGTAGGGAACATTAGAATTTTCTAACGCAACGGTGGGCATTTATGTCCCTTTTATGACTTGTGGATTTCAACTCTCAGAATTCCTGAACCAGCCACAAAAGGGCCATAGTTCCCCACCTCTGTTCTAATTTAATAGCAGCTCAATCAATGTTGTCATTGCAATTTGGGCACAGAGAACCTTGATCACAATCATGTGACTAAAAATGCCGCAATGGCCACAACTTCACAGGTTGTAATAAGTTCTCACATGCCCCTCATAAGTGCCATTATAACTTTGAACAGTCACTGACTGAATAGGACTAGCTGTATTTTTATAGACCTATTCTTATTTACAATATAATGATTATAATATATTATTATTAACTATTATATTTATAATAGTTTTGCTCTTTTTAAAAAAATTAAATTAATCAAAGTGCTGATAGTTTAACTACATATTGACATTTTATAATTATTTATTATGTATGTACATGTGTTTCATTTTTTAATTTAACATTAACTGAACAATAGCATGGGTGCATACTGTAGGTAACTGAACAATAGCATGGGTGCATACTGTAGTAGGTATGAAATAAATTATTCTATACTAGCCAGAATGACATTGATTCTAAATGTTAAAAAGCAATAGTAGTAACATTTAGACAAATGTTTTTTGAAACATTTTCATTACTCGGATTTCAGCTCCTGTACAGTTTGAGCTATACCTGTGGGCAACAAGAAGCCTAAAGGTTCTGGCTTTACATATAATGAAAGGCTGATGTCCTTAGGCATTGACCATTCACATTGTCCTAAGGACAGTGATGGGGAATAGAGTGTGTTGGGTAAGTTTTTTTCTTCCTTCCTTCCAGTCAGCTGTTGCTTTTGATTCGAAGCAGGTATACTTGGTAATTTTTGCTTTATACTTGCTACTGTTTTCCCTCTGTTTTCCTTCTGATTCTTAATTGCCTGGAATGAAACAATTGAACACTCACTGTGATTCCTAGAGAATGTATCCAAGGATTTGCCATAATCCATTTGCACATTATCCTAAAGCATGTATCCTATTCTTGCTATTTCAAACTTCTTTTATTTCATTCTCTCATCTCCAGAAACTTCTTCTGCCCTTTGCACTCCACAGAAACTGCATTTGTCTCTCCTAGAATTCACCCATTTAGTATACCCATCCTCACTATTCGTCTAACTAATCAGCATTTTATATTCCTCTTCTTTTTTGTTGTTTATCATTTAAAAAACAACAACTCTCCAATAGCAATAGCAATAGCACTTAGATTTATATACTGTGTTACAGTGCTTTACAGCCCTCTGTAAGCAGTTTACAGAATCAGCATATTGCCCCCAACAATCTGGGTCCTCATTTTACCCACCTCGGAAGGATGGAAGGCTAAGTCAACCTTGAGTTGGTGAGATTTGAACTACCAAATTGCAGACATTTAGCAGAAGTAGCCTGCAGTATTGCCACTCTAACCACTGAGCCACCATGGCTCAGTGTAGCCACCGTGGCATAGTGTAACCATAATGACAGCAACACAGTCTACCTGAGTGTGCAACTTTTTACCACATAATAACAGTTAGCATCTTTTAAAAATTCAGCAGCTACAAAAGAAGGCTCAATATTGTTTGATAGTTTTCAGGAGTTCAAATAACAAGCTACTGTGTGAACAAAATAAGTATAATGCAGCAGTTTTAATGAACCATGCTTGTTCCAGGCCATACTAACTAACTAACTAAATACTAACTATGTCCTGAAGAAATACAAAGCTCAGAATATATTACACAACGTATCATGAAATATGAAAGTACTGTATTTTTCAGAGTATAAGATGCACTTCCCTCCTAAAAGAGGCTGAAAATTATGGTGTGTCTTATACTTTGAATGTAGCCCTGCCCACCCGCCATTTTCACTGTCCGCATGTACCTGTTCCAGACTGCAGAGCACATCACAGCCTCTGTGCCTGTTCCATTTTCAGCAAGGCTGCAGGGATCGCTGCCTCTGTATAACAGCTAATTGTGTGCTGAATCAGTTTTCTAAACTGAACAGTTACGTCCTGTGCTGAAGCCAGTTTCAGTTTCAGTTTCAGCACAGCTTGAGCAGCCCCAATTAGCTGTTGCGAGGGAAAATAAAGGGAAAAAATCTGCCTCTGCCTCCCAGATTTTCCACCCTATGTCTCCTGTTTCAGTTTTAGTTTCTGTTTCAGCCTGATTTAGCACAAGAGACAAATTGCTGGGAGACAGATGCAGATTCCCCCACTTCCCCATTTTTCTCCCCAAAAGCTGGGTGCGTCTTATACTTCGGAGCATCTTATACTCCAAAAAATACGGTAATTATTTCAAGGAAAAAAGATTGTAGTGTATGAAATTCTCAATCATCCAGGTCATGGTTGTCCCAAAGATGTTTTTTCAGAAGAAGATTCTTGGATGAGAAGTGAAAGGTTTAAAGGGGAAAAAACCCAAGAAGGTCTCATTGCCTTTTGAAAAAAAACAGCTTTGGGACATAAGGTTGGAGATATCTCTAAGTTCAAAATAACATTTTACATGTTAATTAACCAAGTAACAGCAAAAAAAAAGTTTAGCAAAGCATTTTTTGTATTTATTTATTTAGAAAGCCAGAATAAAATATTTTGGTAGGCTTTCTTCTTTGGTAGGTTTTGGCAGGCTTTGGTTTAAAACATTCTTAGTGAAAAATTACTTGCCTCTTTCAGCCACAGTTTGCTTAATGTTTCTTCTACACGATCTATAATGGCACAAGGTGCACCCAAATGGTTTCTATGCCTCTGAAAATAAAATAATTAAAACAGTTTGGGAGAACAATTAAATACTTCCGCAGTCAGAAAACTATTTTTTAACTAAATAGGAAGTCACAGCAAAATAATAATGTCAATAATAAGGATTCAAAAGATATATAAAAATGACAAATCCAAACATCTGGCTGACTGTGCAATGAACCATAACAATAAGGAAGCTTCTTATATAGTTTATTTATATATATAAACTATATAAGAAGCTTCCTTATTGTATTATTATTCCTTATATATATGTAGGTCTTCAGTTATTTGGGTTTTCTCCCACGTAAAATTTGAGGTATCTTGGC
>JANHFQ010002846.1:94832-105482 GCA_032468035.1 Aparallactus werneri
AGCGCGCGTTTCATCGGCATTCGTCCAGCGCGCCCACGAAGCGGGTAACCAGCGTACCGGTAGGATCCCACCACTGGCGAAGGATCCCGGGCGACGCCGGGCTAGAGACTCGGCTCCTGGGCTCCCAGTCTCGCTCCGAAAAGCCGACGAAATACGGACCGTTACGGGGTTTGGGTCGGGAGGAAGGGTCGCCAGGCCGCGGCACTGCGAGCGGTTCAATCCCCTGCAAAGGATCCGGACCATGGTCAGCCGCAATTCAGCGCAGGCTTTAAGCCGGGTTGAAGAACGCAAACCTTCCCCCAAAAAAGTCATTTTTGGCTAACGAGTATATTTTTTCTGCTCCTCTCTCTAATTAAGAAAGAAATAAAATCAAAGCAATTCAGCTTTTAACTATGGCTAGGGAAGGGAAAGTTAGCCCAATTTCTTCAACCGAGCCAGAAAAGCGATAATTAATTCGTTTTAATTACGGCGTTTTAAACATTTCCTTTACAATTGCCCCCTCCTCAAATCTAAGTCTCTTGTCTATCTATGGGCTTTGCTTCCTCCCCCCCCCCCCGCTTGCTTTGAATGTGTTTGCTTAACCAAGTGGCCTCGGACGGCAACGTTTTAATCGGGGGATTAGCATTTACAGTTTTTCCTATCGTTTCTTTTTTCTCCTCCCTTCTCGCAACCGTTTGCTTTCCCAGGTTCTAACTGGAAAAAGGAACAGTGCCCGTAAGCGCCTTCCAGCCTTAGATAATATTATAAATAATGGCAAAAATAAAAATAGCATCGCCAACAATAATCTGTGCATAAATCCACGGTGCGAAATGCTATTTATTCGGGGACATTATTTCAAAGTTGAACGAAAGGGCCCTTTTCAAAATATTTTTTAATCTGCGTTGTCTTATTTTTCTTCGAGGTTTCTTGGTGCCCGGGAAAGAGAAGAGAAACGGCAATAATTTTTCCTTCCGTTTTTCTTTCTTTTAAAAAAAAAAACGATTATTATTTTTGTTGCTATGATTCCCCACCCCCCAAACGACGAGCCTGTTATTTTTGTCCTTTAGAATTATTTTCTGCAGAGACGCTTTGAAGAGAGAATCCAAGAAATTTATTCACTTATTTTGCAGTTTTTAAGCTTGGGCTTCCAACCATTCTGGCAGGAATTAAATAATAGGAACTAACTACTTCCCTGCTCCCAAATAATAAATGAATTTTCAAAAGATCCCAGCGAATTCTCCACTTTCTCATTTCAAATTAGAGGAACAGATTATTATTATTATTATTATTATTATTATTATTATTATTATTATTATTATTATTATTATTATTATTATTATTATTATCTTGTAGTTCCCCCCAGTTTCTTGTATCATGATTATTAAGTATGCTGATTTCATCAACAAGAATAGGTTCATGTTGTAGTTTTACAAATTATTTATTGTTCCACATTAATTAGATGCAAATAGACCAGTAATGTCATGGAAATTGGTATTATGTTTTATATGGAGCTGCAGTTCCTTGGCAGTTATGACCTTCATATTAAAGGGTCTTCTGAGAGTTGACACACTTGAAGCTTGCTGCTCTCCATCAATCACTTACTGTTGCTACTTTGGCCCAAGAGTATACCCTGAAAGTATTTGTAAATTAAAGTAGCTGAGCTTGTTTATTTCCTTGGAAGCTAGTTTGTTTTTCCAATGATGCTTTTGTACTCTACAAGATGCATCAGTCAGCCAAATCTTAGGATAAGTGATTTTATGTGGAAATTCAATTTAACTTTAGTTCTAGAAGTTTTAATCATTAATGGAAAAAGTTCATTGACATGTTTGTTTCAATATGTTTAATCTTCCTCAATTCTCATTGGAATGCTTTTATGTCATAGTTTTATTTACTATTCAGAAATTAATATGTTGTATATCTATGTTGTTTAAAATATTCTTAGATTTCACCACAATAATTTTGATTCCTTTAATAATAGAATATTATCCTATTAAATGCAAATAAATCTTCATGGAACAATGCAAACAAAATTAAAGAAAGGGTGAACATTTTAAAAATAGAAACAGTTGTTTCTATTGTTATTAGGTTTCTACTTAGCATTATCTGAAAAATAGAGAGATTGTTCAACCAATGTTATCTTATAGTAGTTCATAACAGCTATATTAGGCTGATAGGAAGGGCTTCCCAAAAATATATATGACCATAAGATAGCAGCAAATAGTCCTCTGCTAT
This sequence comes from Aparallactus werneri, assembly GCA_032468035.1. NCBI lineage: Eukaryota > Metazoa > Chordata > Lepidosauria > Squamata > Lamprophiidae > Aparallactus > Aparallactus werneri. Next base: position 97,044 of record JANHFQ010002846.1, read on the forward strand.
TTCATATGGTAGTAATCCATGTTTGTAGTCCAGATCTAATAGTCCTGTCATAAAATAAAATGTACAATAAAGTCTCATGTTGCTGGGTACTCAGATCTGGGATGCCAAAATATAGATAACCATTTCAGAGAGCAATGAAATGCTATTCCAGTAGCCCATTTTTTAATTAGACAACTAGAGCTGACATCATCATGGTTCTGCCATTGCCGTTACACCTGGAGATGATATATTGTGTCATCTCCATTTGGAAAGGGAACAACAGTTTACCTCAGGTTTTCAATAAGATGTATTTATTACTGCTCAAGTTACTTTAGCTTTTTCAGACTGGTTTCATTCTCCCCACCAGTTTTCTTAGTCTAACTTTTGAATAGCTTTGTGCTATTTGATCTCCAAGTAGTTGTTCTTCCATGTAAGTTAATAACAGCAAATTCCATGTTTGTAGATGAAGACAGAGTGACTGTGGATAGCTACAAACACTTATTTTTAAATAAGGATAGGGAGAAGCTTTAGTATGATATGTTAGTTTCAAAACATGAATTTAAAATAAAAGTAAGCTCATGAGAACGTATTTTGTTTTTATGTACAGTACATACAGAATCATGACATCTGTTAGATTTTACCATATTATAAGCTATATACTACCCACCACAGCTTTTATCTACTGGGGTCTCTACCACTTCATGTGATTGCTATAGTGGGATTATTTTGGCAGCATATACTTGATTCTTCCTAGTCAGATATGACATTATACGATGAAATACCCACAAAGGTCACTTTGTTCATATAATTTCTGAAGTATTAGGGGGAAAAGTCTACCTCAGTACAAACTCCCAATGAACTTAAGTAAGTTTTGTAAGGGATGCCTCATTCCATTTTTTTACTTGTAATCAGATAATACAGTACCTACTGTGGAATGCTCTAGATCTGCACATATTTCTTTAATAGGCAGTCAGCTACAATGTTATCCTGTTTTCACATAAAATCAAGTTTTAAAGAGTCTGCCACCAAACGCAGATGCAGTTTGATTATTTTCTGTGTGACAATCAAACTTATATCTAATTAAAGATTCTAAAGATTTTAGGAGTATTTGCATTATTTGCCCACAAAATCTCACATATTTCCCTGTTTGTATGTGTATCAAGAGAGAGATAGTGGTGTCCCTGCCAGCTGCTAAAATGTCATTATACATCAGTGCAATCAAGAAAGGAAGCATCTCTTTTCTTTCATCTGCCAACATATTTGTTCAGAACATTCTACTTTTTTTTAATGTAAGGCATGCAGTTTGGTATAAAGAAAAAAACTATAATGTATTTTCTCTTTCACTTCCCCGAACAGCTCTGACAATAAGCAATTATTTATCAGTATTGACTCCTGTCTTGAATATGATATTGGAATATTGTATTTCTTTTTTTAAATGTTATTGTAGCATAGCATATTATGGGTCATATTGAACATCTTGAGTTCAATTCTATTAGCTATTATGATGAAATAATTGATCAGATGAAATAACTTCATAACTGCAGTATAATGATCTGGGCTGAGTTAACTCTGGCTCAGAGTTAATGACTTTGCAATTTCTTGGTTCAACTCCCCAAGTTCCACCAATACATAATGTAATTGAGCTTTTCATCCATATATAGTAGACCCTTACCCCAACTGATTCCTTCCAGATACATTGGACTAAAAATCCCATCATACTATTTACTTAAGTTTTTTTATTTATTTGCTGCCTCTATCACTAACCCTATCACTTTATAATGCGACTCTGGTGACTTACAACTAAAACTATAAAGTATTGAGACATTATAACTACAATAATACAAACTAAAAAAACTGAAGACAAGGACAGTATTGAGATATTATCTTCCCCATTAGTCCACCAACTATCTTCAACATAGAGCACTGCTGCCATGATGCCTATAATGTTATGGGCATATTGTCTGGAATACAATGAATGTAATTATTTTTATTATTATTTTATTTATTGTAACCTGCCTTTATTATTTTTACAAATAAGGTGATGAACTTATCCAATATGCCTTCTCCCTCCTATTTTCCACACAACAACCCTGTGAAATTAATTGGGCTGAGAAAGAGTGACTTGCCCAAAGTCCCCCAGATTGTTTTCCTGGCTAAAGAAGGAATTACTCTCTAACCTTCTAACTGTCCTGTGTTCCACTCTGGTACCTTAGCCACTAGACCAAACAGTTGTATCTGGAGGGTTATAAATTAGTAAAATTCGGGGGGGGGAGGGTATTTCTTTTGAATGAATTTGTAAACCTCTTTGGTAAAGGCTACTCTCTAAATAGGATATACAAGCAAGAACCACAGCCACTGAAACAAAAACAGTAACAGGCAAAGAACATACAATATACAACCATGCCATGCATCAAATATAATTAACATACTATTCCAGGCAACGAAAGCTCTACAACATCCAGCTATTATGGAATATTAAAGTTTTTAATGAACCCCCAGAAGACCAGGAGAATTGAAGCTACTCTTGTTGTATAACTTGTTTTAGAGTAAATTTGTTTACATTTGTCCTACAAGATGATTCAGCTATGTGATGAATTTGCAATACCTTTTCCACAAAGATAGTTGTTATAGTATTTAAGTAATATTTTTCCTTTCTTGTCTAAATTAAGATATTTTTTGTATCTAACATTTCCAAAGTATAAATATGAACCTTCTCCCATTCATCATTCATCTCCATTTTGAATGCATGAGTGAATATGGATTTTGCAACAATTTCTCAATCACTGAGCCATGGAAAAAGATACACTCACTTGGATAACTAATCAGTTTATATTTTTTTTACAAAGCAACCAAATCTAATTTATTTATATGCCCATCTGGGTTAAGAATGTTCAATTGAAGTTAAATTAGCTCTGATAGACTGCTACTGGCCTTTTCTTTCCCAGGAGAAGAAGTTGATAGACAGCTCTGCAGAGATGCTATCTATCCTGTCCCCATTGTCTGTGAAATTCCATGCCCCAAGGACTGTGTTCTCAGTACATGGTCTGGATGGTCCTCCTGCTCTCACACCTGCTCAGGAAAAACCACAGAAGGAAAACAGATGCGCACCCGCTCCATTCTGGCATATGCAGGTGAAGGTAAGACCATCTATTAGCATTTTACAATACACAAACATAAGAATGTAATATTTTCTTAGGATTCATGACAAAGAATGAACAAGAAAAGTTATTTCTCCCTCCCTCCCTCCCTCCCCCCTCTCTCTTTCACTCTCTCTTTCCAAGCCCATCCTGAAGTAATTGTTTAAGGCTTTTGGGGGAAATACTTCCTGTAGTTGGGACTCTTTTGACAGGACAGTAAAATGCTGAACCCTGGCATTCAGACTAGGCAGGAGACTCATCAGAAAGAGGGGGTAAGGAGTTGGGGTCCAGCAAGCCAGACAAGCCCCAGGCAGAAAGGAAAAGAAGCCCCTTCTTCAGCCTTCTGATATTAACTTGGGGCACAATCAAAGTCCCAGAAAAAGGCAAGCCAGGCTGGAATTGGTTAACACGTAGATGGGAGGCCACCAGGAAATTCCAGGATTATAGACTAGGTTGGGGAATCAAAGGGGGGAGACTCATTTAATGACAAGCCCCTCCCATCCCGTGCTGCCAAAGTGGCCAGGCGCTCCATGGACATGTCCATAAAGTCATGCTCAGCTAGAGTCCTTTGAGAAAATATGTCTCTGCCTCCTGCTTGCCTTCTGAAATGGTTTGCACTTGTGAATGCGGAACGGTTCCAAAGACATCACTGCCTACCACTTCTCTGGTGCTTTCTTCCGACATAAAGTTACCCTAATAGCTCAAATAAAATCTTGTATAAAATAACTTCAGTACTGACTCTAGCACTCAGCAAAAGCAACAGGGCTTCCTCGGCCGCGTTCTCCCCCACCCCTCCTGCCTCCCTCCATCATCAAATGTTTTTTAAAGTTAATAAATTCCTCCAGAAGGGATCCTTAGGGCAAGACAACGGCTGCACACGCTGAAAAATTAGCAAAAGCTTCTTCCGCATTGCTAATGACTTGGTCAATTGAGAATGTGTAATAAAGCTCATTTTGGTTCGTTGTTGAGCTTAGCTGGCTGAATTCCTTGGTGTAGAAAATATGAGATTTTGATATTCCTGTTTAGAATAATTGACTCATCTGAGCCCCGTTTGAACCCCGTGATTCATGGTTTCTCAAATTAGTAGGGACATAGTTAGGCTAATCGGTGGATGTAATCAACAAAGCCTTTGCGGCGCCTTTTGCAATAATAGATTAAGCTGTCAAACACAGCATCTCTTGTTTCAGTTACGATCAGGCAGAGAAGTCCAATTAAAAATCCTCATTAGCACATTTTCTTGCAGATTTGATTCTCTGACTGGGCAGGGAAGAGGGCACCACTGAAATGAGCCCATTTGAAATATGGCCCAGATTTCCTTTCCTTTCCGTCCCTGGTTGCTTTTCCTGGGACGAAGACGTCTTCCGAAGCACCAAGCTTTTCCAGGGCCATTCAGCTCTGTCTGGGCCATCTCCTCATCCACCAGGCTTCAGCCACGTGCTCCCGCTGCTTAGTCCCTGCTCTTTGTTCCCCGGCCTTTGTTTACTCTGTGATTAATCACTCCTTGGACAGGACTCTTGGGCGGGGACAGAAAAGGGGCTATTCCTGCAGGTGTGGCTTTCTTGACTAGTTTCAGCCAGGGCTTTCTTTTACTGCTTCTCAGGGATCCAGCTATTTCCAGGACTTAATTCGGGACTTGCCAGCCTGGGACTCCTGGATGAATTGAGCTCAAATTCCTGGGATTGTGAGACCAGCAAAACATTGGGGGGGGATTTCACCTTGGCTTATCTCAGATTACTCAGCAGAGAGAGATGTGGAGATAGGACACCAGGGGGAAATCCCTGGGCTGCCCTAGAGGCCAGAAGGTCAGTCATCGTTGCAAGTAAAATAAATGTCAGAGTTGGAAGGGACCTTGGAGGTCTTCTAGTCCATCCCCCTGCTCAAGCAGGAGACCCTATACCATTTGAGACAGGTGGCTGTCCAGTCTCTTCTTAAAAACCTTCAGTGATGAAGCACCCCCAACTTCTGAATGCAAGCTGTTTCATTGGTTAATTGTCCTCACTGTTAGGAAGTTACTCTTTAATTCCAGATTGGTTCTCTCCTTAATTAATTTCTCTCCTTTGTTTCTTATCTTGCTTTCTGGTACTTTGGAAAATAAATTGATCCCCTCTTCTTTGTGGCAGCCCCTCAAATACTGGAATACTGCTTTCATGCCACCCTTAGTCCTTCTTTCCTCTGGACTTGCCAAACCCAGTTCCTGCAGCCATTCTTCCTATGTTTTAGTCTCCAGGCCTTTAATCATCTTAGTTGCTCTTCTCTACACTTTTCCCAAAACCTCAACATCTTTTTTGAAAAGCCATGGCAAACTCTTGTTCTGGGAGTGGATCCATAAACTCAGCAACCATGGAGGAGGAGGTGGTGGAGCCATCTTTAAAAACGACTAGAAAGTTAGGAAAGGCTATTTTAATGCAAACCTGCAATCTTGGGAACGCTAAGCACTCTCTGGATTGGGCCTCTGATTTATCCTATCCCGCAGCAGCTCTCAAGCTTTTTGGTGTCACCATCCTTAAAAAGGATAAGTTAATTTATGTCACACCTCCCATCCCCAATCAAGTCAATTATTTCTCTGGGGCCGGTGAAGAAAAACAATGTTTTCAATAATTAATTTTTTATCTGTATAAGACAGAGGTTCTTAGACTCGGTCGTACAGCAGCTGCTGCCATGAACCAAATGAGGAATAAAAACCCGCAGTCAATTCAGAGGAGTCTCTGTTCTGCTGTGCAGGCCGCAGGGCTTAAAAATTTTTTGTAAAACCTATGAGACATGACTTTCCTTGCCCCAAGGACTGCCCCATGTAGGTTTCACACGTTTCATTGATTTGCATTTGCTAAAAGGCTTGAATTAAGGAATGTCTAGTCAACCTGAACGTATTTTTCCCCTGCCTGGATTGTAAAGAACGGATACTTACCACACAAGTATCACTTATTTACAAACATTCAGCGCAAATCAATGCAATATTCTAACCTGGGTTCAAATGAATGTGGATCTGGGGAGACCGGGTTGAAGAGGACGAACCCCCACAAGGCGGTCTGCAGGATCAGGTGCTGAGGCTAGCTAACTTGGGGTCTCCAGCACTGGGACCCAACACCCCATCTGGAGCAGCCGAGCCTCTGATGATCTCCAGTCATCTCAGCTTGAAATGAATCCTTTAAAAGTGCTCTCAGCCATCTGGTAAGGGAATCAGAACATCCAAATGATTTGGCAATTAGGAAAGGAAACATTTATTTAAGGAAAAAGTAGAGAATGGAGCTCACTGATGTCATCCATCACGTACTTGTGGGGACCTGAGAGGGCTTTTGAGGTGGTCCTCTCTCACAAACAGCATCTCAACCTGTGGTGCTTTTATGGCACCCGTTATCAATATTTTGCTCACTCACCTAGGCCTGTATTTTAGCCCCTCCTGCTTGCTTTTCAGCAACACCTTTTGTGTAAAGTGTAAAAAAGAGAATGTTTAAAAGGTGTAGAAAGTTAACATCTACCCCTCTCGTAGAAGAATGAAATATTCAAGGAAATATTTAAAAAGCAGAATATTTCCCCTAAAAGAGAAATAGGGAGACAGAAACTCAGCCCCAGCTCCCTGCCCGCAGCAGATATTTTGGTACCAGCCTATCTACAAGACAAAAAAATCTATCAGCAGAGCTCACCAAAAAGCAAGCAGATTGACCTTGGGTCAGTCACTGTCTCTGAGCCCTAGGAAATAGGCAATGGCAATTCATTTCCAAAATTCTCAAGAAAACTGCAGAGACTGATCCAGGCAGTCGTCAAGAATCAAAAACTGATTTGAAGGTACAAATATACAAAATATATGTCCCAGTTGAATTATTCCTTGTAGCTTTATGCCACAAGAAGTCTATAATATACCGGTATGTCTTCTGTTTTAAAGGATGCTTGCTCCCTTCTATGGAAGAACAGCTAGCTAAATCTTGAAGGTACGAGTTGATATCTGGAATAACGTCCAGTGGTGGGATTCAAATTGTTTTACTACCAGTTCTGTGGGCGTGATTTGGTGGGCGTGGCTATGCAGTCATGTGATTGGGTGGGCCACCGCACCCCCCCCCCCATTTTTTCCTTAGAAAACCTCCCTGAAGCCTCCCGGCAGCCAAATAGGAGCATGGAGGGTGGCGCCGCACTCCCCATGACCCATTTTTGGCCTAGAAAACCTCCCTGAAGTGTCCTGGCAGCCAAATAGGAGTGCGTGGAGACTCCTGGAAGGGGTGGGGAGGGGAGGGTCAATCAGAGGTGGAATTTGCCGGTTCTTCGAACCAATCAAAATTATCATTATCAGTTCTCCCGAACTGATCAGAACTGGCTGAATACCATCTCTGATAACATCGTATCTCCAAGGAATCTGAGACACAATTTAATTCGAACTGGAAATCATTCCAGTGGATTTGCCTCATCGTCCTGGTTGGTTCCTTTCACGTGAAGCGCATAAGGCACCAAGCTTCTTTCAAAAGGGGTTTACACCACATCCAAAATTTGGGTTTCTATTAAAGCAGCTGAAATCCATGACGAAGCAACCATTGCTGTCTCTCAAGAAACAGATACACCCAAGTGCAATATGGCATTTCAAAGCAAAGACTAATTTTCCTGTTTTCCAAATCCAGGTGAGTCCATCCACACGTAAATCCACTCAACCTTCAAAAGCAAACCCCCCTCCCAGGTCTAGATTGGCTCCCCAACAGCCCGCCCCCCTGGCTCTTGCCTGCCTCCAGGAGGGCATTCCCCAGAGCAACAGACCTGCATGTGATTTTTCTCAATCTGGTTTAAGAAAAAAAACAAAAACCAGCCATTTCTCTGGCCTAATGCACCCAGGATTTTAAAGCAAACTTTAAATGAAGCTGAAGGATTTTAGGTTAAGATGGGTGCCTTATTTTCTGTTCTGGGAAAAGTAAAAACAGGAATTCACTCAAACCATGGCGCTTTTTTGGAAGAGGTGCATGAGAAAATAGATGGAACTGTGGGACTTGCTGTCCACTTCAGTGATTATGAAAGCCGTAAATTATTTGAAGGTGCATGTGGCTTCATTAGGAACTGATTACCTGAACCATTAACATTTGGCTTTTTGCTTGATGATTGTGAAATACTGTCCACATTAATGGGGCAAGGAAGTGGACGTGGTTAACTTGATTAACCCATCAATAATCATTTGGAATAATTTTTCTTCATATACTATTTGAAACATTTGCAGGTCCTGAAATAATGGGCACTGTGTGATTTCAATAAATTCCGTAGATTTTGTTCCACTCTATTTAGTCTGGAGGAAGAATTCTGTTTCAAGCTTTACCACAGGGGAGAGCGGGAGAGGGGGGGCAGAGAGAGAATG
>JANHFQ010002846.1:107709-120941 GCA_032468035.1 Aparallactus werneri
AAATCAATGTATTCATTATGCAAACTGGGTCCCAGAATTTGCAAGAAGGATTAAGAGAGGCCCAAAATCTGAAGTTCCCATTTGAGGCAAGTGTTAGTCACAATTAATATAAAACAAATAGCCCTCATCTCTATTACTCATCAAGCTGAACAGCAGGTCCTTTAAATCAAAAGCGACCATTTATGGAACCTGAAGGAGCAGATTGAAACAAATCTTCCTACAGAAAGTCTATCTATGTGGTTAGGAGTTGACACTATGACGCTATGTAATCATTACCATTATGGAAATACACTGCTTATCTTAAATATGGACTGGATTGACATTGCCACTTTGCTGGTAACATCAAGGGAAGCGAGGCTTAAACCCTTGGAGCTATTTTGTAAGAAAATGGCATGAGCATGGTATATAGAAAGAACATAAATTGCCCTTTTTCCTTACATTAAAAAGAACAGGAAAATAAGATTTCCTTCTGAATAAGATACAATTACCACTTTTCCTACAAACTGGTCTAGAAAATTAGATGTCTCAAGATGACTGTAATAGCCAGTTTAATTTTAAAACTCTAAATGTGAACAAGTTGTTCATTAAAAATCTGGATGCATAAAGAAGTATTGGTCGTGAACAAAGGTCAAAATTATTAGGAAGAGAGTTATGCTAATTCTACCAAAAAGAAAGGACCTACTGAGTCCATATTATATGCTCCTTGACAATTAAAGAGTAATGGTTTCATTTGTTCTTGTTGTTCTGGTCTTGTTCATGTAAATGTATCCACCAGCCTTCTTGCAACCTGTATGTTTGTTAAGATTCATACTGGATATGTGCCCTGTGCTTTGTTCTTGATTTCAGTCTTTCCATGCACACATCCATACCCAAATAAAAACTCCAGTTGCTCTCAGCATTTCAAAGACTGCAAATGGCCGTTTTCTGAGCCATGTAATTTTACACAGAAATTGTCCATTTCTACCATATCTAAAAATTCTATGTAAAATTCTATGGCTTAGAAAACAGTTTTTTGAATTTTATAAAATTAATTTTCTATCTAAAATTACATGAAAGTCTAGCTGAGCTGGGCATTCCATGATCACATCTTTGCAAGTGCCACCACTCAGGTATGTTTTGGGTTTCATTAGCGTGCCTTTTCTGCTCTAGCATCTATCCTATGAAACATCCTCTATCTGAAGATGAGATGTAAGGCCCTGAAAACCTGATTGGGTGGCTCAGCTTGAGGCCCAGACTGTGTGAAGGGTGCCACCACCCGGTTGTGCTAGCAAACATCGATTGTGGTATCTTCCTCAGCTGCTGGATGTCTTCCTTTTTGTCATTTTACTTTTTTTCCCTATTTTATTAAATAAATTTTATTGGTTAAAAAAAGACAAAACAATTAAAAGCAAACAATACATAGAACACAAAAGAGTAAAACAAATTTACAATATGCGTTAGTAGTCTTCGGTGAGTTCTATTCCATTTTGATATAGTCATAAAACATTTGTTTCCTTATTTACACACACACACACATAAATATATATATTATATTTATTGGACTTCTATGCCGCCCTTCTCCTGAAGGACTCAGGGCGGCGTACAAAATAAAAACATACAACTACAAAAGTTAAAAAACAATTACATTAACATCCAATAAATAGAATTTCAATAAAATTTTAAAAGTGGGAGACAATTAAAAATTAAAAATTTTAAATTGAATAAATTAATTTATGGCTGGACGTGACTAATTACAGTACGCCTGCTCAAAAAACCACGTCTTGAGAGCTCGGTGGAAAGAGCGAAGATCAGGGATCACTCTCAGTATTCCAGAGAGTAGGAGCTCCCACAGAGAAGTCTCTCCCCCTGGGTGTCGCCAGCCAACACTGTCTGGCCGTGGGCATCCTGAGGAGGCTGACTCTGTGGGAGAGGGTCGGGCAATGGGAGGCTATCCATGGCAGAAAGTGGTCTTGCAAATACCCTGGTCCTAAGCCATGTACGGCTTTAAAAGTTGTAACCAACACCTTGAATTTCACCTGGAAGACCTTTTTTGTCTTACGTTGATCCATTCTTTTACCCAAGCGGTCTCTGATGCCTGGTGATATAATTCCCAATTTGGTATACCGAATTCACCTCTACTTTTATTGTCCTGTAATGCTTTTAATTTGATTCTAGGCTTTTTCCCGTTCCATATAAATTTAGTTGTTATTCTATTCAAGTCTTTAAAATATTGCTTTCCTAATTTAATTGGTATTACTTGGAATAAATATAAAATTCTTGGTAGAATATTCATTTTTAGTATTGCTATTTTTCCAATAAAAGACAATTGCAGGTTTTTCCATTTTTCCAATTATTCTCTTTCATGAATGCTTTTTATTAAGGTGAATCCTTTCTGTGACTGCCTTAGTCCACCTGCCATTAGCAGTAGTAGTGTAGTAGTAGTGTAGTAGACATGATTATGCAGTCTTAATAGTACTCCTTTCTGTAATGATCAAGAAATGTTCAGATTGCGGGAATGCCCAACTTTATACAGCTAGTTTTATCATAAGCAGGTGGAATAGAAATTGTATAAGAGGAGCCACGCATGAACCACTGAAATCAATTTCTTATTCTTTAATTAGGTGGAGTAATTGCTGAATTGTAGTTGATTAGAATGTGGAGGCTACAGGCCAATTGAATGGTATTCCTTCCATATCAGCACAAATGGAATTGGACCTTCCTTAACACTTTTGATTGGCTCCATCACTGATTTCTTCCAGAATCTGTATTATAGTCAGCTCTGCTGTCTTTGGAAAAACTGTCTGTAGACCTCCTGTTAAAGACCTCCTACCTGATTGCTTATTGCATTCTCAGAATCTGAGGATGATGACAGAAGTTTACTTACATGTCCTTCTATATGCTAATAGACTTTTGCTGAAGATTCCTCATTCAAATATTTTGCCCTGCAAAGTAAATTGAAGCACAAAGAGAGAAAATCCAGGATTTTTCAGACAGTGTAATGAAGAATAAGAAGAAAGTGAAGGCATCATATTCCTAAAATGTAAAAAAGCAAACCTCCCCAAGTGTTTTATAAAAAATAAGTATAATGTTCCTTAGTGAAGATTGACTTTAGCACAATAGCAAAAAAATAGTCCACCTCAATCCCTCAGTTGAAGGTGCTGAGGAAAAGTGCCTTGTTTTCCATGTTGTAGTCCTTCTGTACTCTTATCACTTGGAAACTAGGCAGTTCTGTTCCCTAACCTATATGAACAGTTCATGCAGATTTAACAATAATTTATGAACATTCGTCAGTACATTTGGAAAATAGGGAGATCCACCCTCTAAATATTGAGCCAACCCCAAGTGAAGCTTAGGGAGAATAGCCAAAATGTATTTGTGTGTATATATACACATAACAACAGATTTTCATAAATACTGGATGAGTCTGAACATGAAAGTCTTACAGAATAATAGATTAACGCATTATTTTCTTTAACTGCTGTCCTTGGCAAGATATTTCTTTTGCACTATTAATTGGAGCTGTCGGTGTGAATACTGAAGCAATAACAGTAGTTTTGAATGCAGAGACAGGAAGAAGATCAGTAATTAGTCACAGGTTTGAAAGCATCATCCCCTAGTGGGTTTATAGAAGATCAGTGTATAAAGTGAATGGCTTCACTTTTCACATTCAGTGTCTATTTAATTTTAAGAATTTAATTCAGATGATATATAGATTTAATAAGGTAGGGTTTAGAAAATTGTGCCACCTAAAATATTATTGAACTCTGTTATCAATTAACCAACATGGTGAGGGTTAAAACATGATTGAAGTTGTAGCCTTCTATTGACTGCCACTTTTATATTCAATCAGGCCAAATATCAAATCATCTGAATTTATTTCTGTTCAATAATTGATACTGACTGTGACTTAGTCTGTATACAATAGAATTACATATTTAAAAAATTAAGTACTGCAGGTTTTGAAACTTAAGCAAATTGCAGATTTAAGATGAAGTTCTTTGCAGGTTCTCTTATGTACTGAAATGCTTTTTTATAGTATGTATTAATTTGCAACACAGGGATGTAGAAAGTCTACACATCCCTGTTAAAATTCCATGTTTTTGAAATGTAAAAAAGTCAAACCAAGATAATTGTCTCAGAATTTTTTTCACCTTTAATATAACATAAGAGCCATGGTGGCACAGTGGTTAGAATGCAGTATTTCAGGCTACTTCTGCTGACTGCTGGCTGGCTGCAATTTGGCTGTAAAGCACTGTGAAGCGGTATATAAGTCTAAATATTGCTTTATCACCTGTACAAGTCCATTGAAAATCTGAATACCATTCTTTCTTAATTCTTTTGGAACCCAATCATAGTCTGTCCATTTATAATTTGAGTTGAGCTTATATGTGTGAATATGAGAAAGCAGTCTGTTATAAAGGTTGCAAATCCATTTGTCTATGTCTTGAGTCTCTAAACCAGGGGTGTCAAACTCAATTTCACTGAGGGCCGCATCAGGTTTGTGTTTGACCTCGGAGGGCGTAGTGTGGCATGGCTGGGGTGGGTGTGGCCAGCATGATGTCACTTGTGTTGGGGGGCACCTGTGTTGCAGGGCACCTGTGCTCTGCCAGTGAAAACTGACCCCTGAGCTCCATTTTCGGCTGGGATGGCCTCCTGCAACCCTTTGCCAGTGAAAACGGAGCTCGGGAGACCACACATGGTCCTTGCGAGCTCCATTTTTAGCTGGGACAGCCCCCTGCCACTGTCTGACAGTGAAAATGGAGCTCGGGAGGGCTTCATGTGGCCTCTTGAGCTCCATTTTCACTGGTCCTTTGCTATTTCCAGAGAGATCCCACAGGCCAGATCTAAGCATCCCGTGGGCCAGATCCAGCCCCCTGCTCTAAGCAAAAAGGTTACAGGCAGTCCTCATAGCAAGAATTGGCATTTTTATCCCATAAAAGCAAACATTTTTATTTCCAATTTTAATTTATAGAAATATCCATCGAGAGAAAAGAAGTTTGGGAATTATTGCTTTAACTGGAAATTTAGTGGTTAGCCACAGATTAACTAAATTCTTAATTGTCTTAAGTGTGGCAGCGTACAATTACATAATTAACTCAGAGAAGAACTAGTGATCTAGCATAGTCACATTGCATGTTACTGCATGTGATTGATTCCAGGTGGCTTAAAAAAAAGAAAAAAGTCATAACTAAGCTAAACCCTTTTATTATACTACAAATAATAAAACCTAACTGGAAGTTGAAGACTATGTTAACCTTTCTCATTTGCAATGAAAAAACTGTTCTTCAAATTATCAGAATGATCAGAAACAGAATTGTTTACTACAGATTAGATGTAACGCTAGCTATATTTCCTTTTTGGCTTTCAGTGCTTCTGATATAAAGAAATTTTATTTGCTTTCTTGTTCATTTATTTTGGTACTATTTTAGCTGACTCCCTTGCTGAAGATTGAAGCAAGATTGTTTGCTTTCAAAAAGCAGTAAAGTAAGTACAGTAGAAGCCACATAACATAGGGAAGAAAGGAGGTTATAATTCAAGGTGAAAGTTATTGCTTAATAATAATCGTAAGAATCTGTATTGGTGTGTCTACTCTCAATGCTTATATACTCATCCCAATACTTTACTATGACATATTTCTTCGTAAAGTCAATCCTTTAGGTTGAGTTTACAAAGAAATATGTCATAGTAAAGTATTGGGATGAGTATATCAGCATTAAGAGTAGACACGCCACTTTGGTTTGAAACCAAAACTGAATTAAATTTAGGTTACATGGACTCTTGACTTGGAACTAGGGTCTATTAAATCAACATAATTTGCTTTCAGAAAAATTTGGATTTGATGTAAATGTTCATGGTTTTTTTCCTCTCGCTTAATGGATTAGTTAATGTAAGTTTAGGACCTAAATTAGACTGCTAGATTTATATCATTTTTATTAGCCAACTCTCTACAGAAATAAGCAGAAATATATGTATCCTATTATACAGTGCCACCAAGGTATAACTGCTCCCAATCCCAAATACTGCTTTTAAAGTGTAACATTTCTGAAATGCTGAATAGTCTGCATGTATTGTATTGTATTGTATTATTTGGATTTCTATGCCGCCTCTCTCCCGAAGGACTCGGAGCGGCGTACAACATGTTAAAAAACAGACAGTATAAAAATTAAAAATATATTAAATTTAAACAATCCAAATAATAAACTTTAAAACAGTGGGATAAAACAAATTTAAAATTTAAAATTCAATTCAAAAACCCCTTAAAACCCGTTTTGATGCATGCCATCTCTCGGGGTTCCAAAACTCGTCATCAAGGAAGTTTTTAGACAAGGATGCCGGCCATTCCAAAGACAACGGGGAATGTCTTAGTAGCCGGGGTCCGCCAAGGAGTATGGTAGTAAAGTGGAAAGAGTGCAATAGTTGGAGGTAGAAGAGCCTTGAAAGGCAAGTCCATGATTGAAATATCCAAAGTCCATATTGGAAGATAAGGCAGCTCCATGGGGGCACAGACCTCTCTCACTGATCCGGTCTCCATGGTAAGCCATCCTTATACGCTCTCCCATCCTGTTCAGAGATAAATAGTCAATAGTTCCAAAGATACTACCAACAAAACCACTCTCTCACAGTGGTGAGGGGAGTAGTGAACCAGTGACTCCCTCTCTGCCCAATGGAAATGGCAGTAGAGCAAAGGATAATGCAGGCATTTTTAATTTGATGCCTTACAAACATAATGACAATTCTGGTTGAGAATTAAGAAAAGATAAGATGGTGAAAGAAATAAAATTACTAATCTTACCTCTTTCTCTGATGAGGTTGGTGTATACATGCACAGACACCTCAATATCTACTTTTAGTTGCTTTTTAAAATTAGAAAATAAATAATTAATCCCTGATATATTAAAAATTCTTACTAGTATACTACTACTGGGAATTTGAAGTATAGGTGAACAGAAACAGAGCAGGTCATATTTGGTGTTATAGATCTCATTTAAAATGTTACAGGATTCTTATTAAGAACATAGCTAACAGAGCAAGCCAAATCAGACAATATAATTAACATACTCTGTTATTATCTTATAGTGGTTTGACTTAAACTACATTATCTTAACACTACAAAACACATAACACATTATACAACATAACCAATATATCTTGGCTCATATATTTCCCAACCCAACTAGTTAGGTAATCAATCTATTCCTAACACAGAGAGAGGCTGTAATTTTCCATTAATGTTTTGTTTGTTAGTGATATTCATCTGAAGACATTCTGATAGCCATAGGCAATGAAAATAGTCTCTTAATACTAATTCAGTTTTAGCATAATCCAAAGTAATGTGATTTAATGGATTTTTAGATTAAATTTCCACAGTCTCTGATATCAATTTAAATGAGGTTATTACCTATTGTATCTAAAAATGCAGTGTAATATGGGGCATCTGTAGTGACATAGTTCAGATATATCAAAAGACTCATAAACCTTGGGTCTCTTTTCTGCTTATAATTACTCATTATGTTCTAACTAGGGATCTTTGGTTATAAGAATTAAAAATATTGGCTACTGTCCTTTTAATTTGATGCTAGGTTCAGATGCTGAACTTTCCTAGTCTTGTTGACTACAGTTTCCCAGTTCGGATATAATAAAATAATGGCATAATTAATTAATTCTGGAACTGTTCAATAGTGGAATGTGGAGAGGAGGAGATAATACAAACTAGGGCACAGGTTGAGAGAATTCTACCCCCTATTCAATATCTTATGGCAAAAGTATACCATTGAAAGTTGTAAATGAATGTATAATTTTAGCGTATGATTTTAAACAAAATCATCTGACATAGAAAATTATATAATCAGATAAAAGACTGGATAAGATCCCTTTCCATATGTTTTCTGGATGTATGGATGTATTTCATTTTATTTTCAGAGAAAGCATTCAGGCTTGAAGATCCTATTCAGTCAAAAGCTTAGTACAGGGGTGTCAAACTTGCATCATCACAGAGTCATCATGTATCATGACTTTTCTTCCCTTCGCTAAACCAGGCATGGGCGTGGCCAGAGCATGACACATCCAGCCCATGGGCCACAAGTTTGACAGCCCTGGCTCAGTATAACAAACAGCTTAATGCTTAAATATATTTTTTAACCTACCTTGATTAAAATGATGTATTTGAGGTGGGAGTATAGGGATACTAGATATATTATCTATTCATTCCCAATTATAGTTACAATTCTTTTTATTTCTCCTATCATATACTCCAACATTATTTCTTCTAGGTGGTCTTCAGTGCCCAAATAGTAGCATGCTACAGGAAACACGCAATTGCAACGAACATCCTTGTACGGTTTATCACTGGCAGACTGGACAATGGGGGCAATGCATAGAAGATACTTCTGTATCCGCATTCAACTCTTCTGCTGGTTGGAATGGAGAAGCCACCTGTGCTGTTGGAATGCAAACAAGGAAAGTCATCTGTGTGAGACTCAACATGGGACAAGTACCACCCAAAAAGTAAATATAATGCTAGTACCTAAGTGTCTTCTAAAGTACTTTATTTATCGATATATTAGGACATAATTCCATGTCAGAATGGAAATCAGAACAGAACAGAATTATATTTTAAAAAGTCCAAATTTGTTTATACAATGCATTGGACTGAAACTACAATATTTTATTCTGGCCTACAAAACAGTTGTATCTATTAGAAGTATGGTTTCCAAATGGATATATTGATCACTAGGTTTCCAATAAGATAGTAGCAATATATAAAGTCTTGTGAAGGGAGAACAGAAATATGTTAGTTAATCTCTTGAACCATCATCCTCATGTCAATAAGGTTTTAAAGAGCAGAAGATGTACATAAAAGTGCAAATGAGAACCATGTTTTTACTTCTCTTAATAAAAAGAATTGGTGGGAAAAGATACAATCAATATTATTGGCTTTATTTTTGGAGTAACAGACTTCAGTTTATATTACTTCAGTTTAATTTGACCTTGAATAGGGTTGGAGGTCTGAGAGAGAAAGAGAGGTAGCTGCAGATGTAATTATAATCTCAACAGCTTGATTTAAAGGCAAGAAAACAAATAACTATGATCAGAAGATGGAATATACAATAGACATCTTTAGATGAACAGTTGAGTAAGGGAATAATAGGGAATAATATGATTAACCTACCATATGGTAGTAATTTTGTTTTCAGATGTTTTATAATCCATGTTGAATTATGATCTGGCAGTTTATTATCTTCTGATTTAATCAGACTAGTG
Source organism: Aparallactus werneri (assembly GCA_032468035.1). NCBI lineage: Eukaryota > Metazoa > Chordata > Lepidosauria > Squamata > Lamprophiidae > Aparallactus > Aparallactus werneri. The sequence goes on from JANHFQ010002846.1 coordinate 116,950, forward strand.
TGCATTTCCCTGGAGTAAATTCCCCTTCCTATTTCTTGCACAAAACAAAATATCTTTCCAGACTTCAGATACAGCTTCCATTCAAAGTCCTGTTAATAAAATTTATGACTGTGACCAGCCTATCAAATAATTCTGGTATAGTTACTACTGAATTATGCTGAAAACACAAAATTGTATTCCATTGCATAACCACAAAAACTGCTGAAATTCTCTTGACTATAGAGGATTTTTATGATATTATTCAGTTCTTATGGTTTAATAGAGGTTTCCTCTGAATTATTGGGATGCAAAAAACAAACACTAGATACAGAAACTTCAATGTGGAATAAATGAACAAAGTGATCCATGATTCTGAAAGGTAATGACATTTTCTTTTTTTAAAAAAATCTTTCCTTTTCATCTTTCCTTTTCTATTACCACTTTGACAAGTGCCATATGGTTTTCACTGTACATTTAATGTTTTCATTGTTTTTTATAGGTGTCCGGAAAACCTTCGTCCTGAAACTGTTAGACCTTGTTTATTGCCCTGCAGGAAAGACTGTATCGTGACTCCTTATAGTGATTGGGCACTGTGTCCTTTTTTATGTCAAGAAGGTACTGTGCTTGAGTTTTATAGATAAATAATTTGAATCCCTTCTCCAGGCTGTTAACCTCATCACAAGTCTTCAAGGTTTATGTTGTGAGATTTCAATGTGATTTAAGCAACTATAACTTTTAGTTTTAACAGTAACTGATTTTTCAATGGCTGCTAATAAACTCACTAGAATTAAATGAACAATAATTAAATATGCTGCAATTACTCCCAAAAGGCATTGAAATTCTACTTTATTGGTCAATTATTTAAGAGTGTTTATTACAGTATTTTGGGTTATTTTAGCATTCTGGTTCTTTTTGCTTGATTAGAAAGTAACAGCTTTTTTTCTGTCAGGAAGGAAATGTAGGAAATGTAACAGACCTGAATCAAGAACCTCTTTCAGCCTTTTAAAAATGGCCAGAGGAAAAGAATATGTACAATAACTTTCAGTTCCAGAAAAATCTTTCTACAATCAGGCATTTGTAGGAAGATAACAAATGTCTGTATATCTCTATTATACTGTGCAACAGTTGCAATAAGTACACAGTTTCTATTTTCAATAATTTTATTTCATAGATTGATTTGTGGCTTATCCTGATTAAGACTTCACATATTTTTTTAATTTTTTATTCACATTTTTATGCCGCCCAACTCCCGAAGGACTCTGGGCGGCATTTTGGGTCCTTATATCTATATGTAAATTGAATCAAATCAAATGAAATTAACAAATAAAAAAATCCCTTGAGCAAACAATAAAAAATACTGAAAACTATAAATTGAAGCTAATATGTTCTATCTTCTTCACAATCTTGACCACCAAAATCACCTTCTGAAAGATATCTGTAATTCTTAGTGATTTTCATACTTATTTCTCCTCTCTCGGATCATTATCTTTTAGTAAATACCCTTCATTATTTCTTCTGATCTTTTTTAATGCATTGATTAAAGCCTAACCTTCCTATTGAGTTTAGTGAATATTAATATGGTTTTAAGTAGAAATGTTTTTGAGTTGACTCTATGCTCATGTCTGGTATTGATTTCATTTGTTCACTTTATGGTGGGGCATAATTGAAATTTTAAAAGTAACCTGATATACAATGATACCTTGGTACTCAGCAGCTTTGAAACTCATTGAATTTGACACTCAACACATTTTGACATGAAAACTTTGACATGAAAATGCATAAGCCAGAACTTGTCTGTGCCAGCTGCCTTGACTTACTATATTATTCCTTATGGGAAACATTTATTTAGTAGTCATCATTTTTGGTACTCATCACACTCCTGGAGCCAATTAATGATGAGTACTGAGGTATTGGTATCCAATAAATTTCTCCTTCATGTTCACCAGAGAGTTTATGACTTTTCTAACATATAAACAATAATAGAATAAAGATATATTTCCCTCCATTTTTATTCTATATTTTCATATAAGATAGAAGTTATAGATATTAAAGTACTATTCTGAAAAAATTAACATCATACAGATAAAGTTTAGTAATCTTAATTGAGCACATCTTACCAGATGTTTAATGTAACTGGTTGCAATTACAATTCTGCATGCTACATTTCTTTTAAATTTCTTCTACATCCTAATTATATTTCCAAAGTAGTTTTGATGACCTGAATCTTGCTCACATATTTCTGCCTTATACCTTTGTCTCTAGCAGGAAGCATTTATCTTAATATGTATGCACTGTTATTGCTACAATCAATAATATAATTCCTCATTCATGTGAGTTAATCTCCTTGTGGCATATGGTGTTTGCTTTCACCTCCTCTTTGCTGAAGTCCTGTCCTTGTTGTATTGAAAAGATACCCTGTTTAGTTCACAGCCTGCGCTCCATGTTGTGTAAAATGTGAGATCAATACAGGGTTACTTTTATAGCCACTCCGGTTGCTAATTAAAGTATTTACCAACTAATAAAGGATTAGACAGATTAAACCCTTAACTGAAAACATTTTGAAACTCTAGGCTTAAAATAAGTGCCTGAAATATTTAATATGATAATGAAGAGGAGAAACTAGATATGTGACTCCAATGTGTTAAGTATAGAATAATGCAAAGGGTGGATAATACTTTGATATTTCTTTAATTGTACTATCGAGTCATTTCTTTTTAACACCAAGATTCATTGCATTTGCACCTCCATGTAAACATGACAGCAATGAGCAACTATGCTGGATGTCAGGATTGGCATCTCTATTAAACAAGATGATTTATTTATGAGTTGCATTCATATTTCATATTTCCTTCAAAAATATAAGGAAGTGCATAGAACTCTTTTCCTCCTCACCTACATTACTTTTAGTATTCGATTCTGTCAGGTAAGTATGAAAGATTGTGATAGTCTCATTCAGAAAGCTTCACAATAGAATGGTGAAATAAACTTGGATCTTTCTAATTCTTGATTAGCAATAAAAATGCCTTTGTTATGAGTCAGGCAATATAAATATCTCAGTAAGTTTCCACAATTGATAGAAACTGCAAGATTATGATCAAAACAATATTGGGGTGTGGGTCAGGAAGGGTGCACAGAGGTGCAGCGTAGTTTGGGAAGGATTTGCAAGAGGTAAGTACAGTATTTGACTGTAAATGAGAGATATGTATGAAATACTGATGATCTTAGATGCCTAAATCAAGAGAATGATATATTAAACATAAGATGCAAGCTTCCAAAGTACATTATCATGGGCATTATGGCTAAACTGAATATATATAGAAAATCACTTTGTAAATAAATGTGAGAACTTTATAAAATATTCAGATATAAACTATGACAGCGTAATAAATGATTTGTTTTTTTCCCTGTGCAAGTACATCATTTATTTATAGTTTGCTTTAACCTAGTAGTTAAAATATGTTCACTTTAGTTATGGTTCTACAATGCCTTTCTAATTTCTCAAATTTCAGCCCAGTGGTCCAATAACAAGAGAAGCGAAATGAATGTTTGTATGTTTGTTCATAGGGTCAGTTGTTACTGTGACAAAGCAATCTCGACATCGAGTCATCTTGCAGCTCCCTGCAAATGGGGGTCGTGACTGCCCAGAGACCTTATATGAAGAAAAAGACTGTGATCCTCCTCCTATCTGCGTGTTTTATAGGTGACACTTTGTTTTTTAACTAAAACTCCTTTTGATCTCTGTCACTCTAGAACACAGAAGGATCACTTTTTGGGGAGGCCAAGAATCACACTTAAATGTTTTGGATAGGACACATTTTTCATGCATGGAGGGAAGTAGAAGTTTCTTTGGGGGTAACTTATACTTGGTAGCAGTTTGCCATATTATTTATGAAATATAAAAAGCTGGTGTTCTCCCACTCTTTCTCTCTCTCTCTCTCCCTCTCCTTCTCCCTCTCCCTCTCTCTCCTACTTCTCCCCCCCTCTCTCCCCTCTATCTCCCTGCTCCCTCCCTC
>JANHFQ010002847.1:99120-111498 GCA_032468035.1 Aparallactus werneri
GGCCCTCCCAAGCTCCATTTTTGTTGGCAGAGGGTTGCAGGAGGCGTTCCCAGCTGAAAATGGAGATTGGGAGCCCATTTCAGCTGGCAGAGAGCTTGGACCACAGGACCCCCAACACGAGTGATGTCATGCTGCCCACACCCCACTGTGGCCATGCCCTCTCCCACACACCCCGAGGTCAAACACAAGCCTGATGCAGCTCTCAATGAAATTGCGTTTGACACCCCTGGTATATAGATTGCTCTGAAAGGAGAAGAATGGGATCCCAGATAAAACAGAATAATACTGACATCCTACTGATACATACCTGCTTGTCACTGGATAACTGTACAGTATGAAATGTTTTCTCTTCAGTGCTTCCTTCCTTCTATTGAAGTGTGTTTCTGACTAGACACCCCACCTAGTCAAACTTTATGTATGTTTAAGCATGCTTAGTCAAAGGAGAAGAACACATGCATACACTGAAAAAAAATCCTCTTTAGGCCCAGATCTGCATAAACACACATGCTCCATTATGGCTATTGAAAATAGAAGTAATTATAAGGTATGTAGTCCTTGTTTAGCTCCTACAGTTGGGACTGGCAACTTGGTTGTTGTTTTTTTAATAATTTATTGATTAATTTTATATATAAACAGTCCATCTTTCATCAAACAGTGTGTCATTCGGGTACAAGTATTGTACATAATAATAATTCACATTTTCATAATATTTTTATACATATGAGTTTGTCATCCTTAACTTAATAGTAATTAAGTATATAACATTTAACTAATAGTAAAGTTTTAAGTGAAGCAGTCAGTAAGTGACACCGCAGCTGTGATTATGATACAGCTTTTCTTTGCTTTACCATTGCCATGAAGGTCATAAATGGATGCATTGGAAGCAAAATTATTTTTCATCGCCGTTCTAACTGCAAACGGTTGTTAAGTGAGGCCATTGCTAAAGGAGAATTGCCTGTCTTTTAATTGTAGGTGTATCCATGTCCACATACTTGTTTTATATATTATACTGTGCCATTGTTTGTTTAATCATGGTTTGATGATTAAACCCTAATAACCTGCATCTGCACATTAAGCCAAAACCTAACATTATAATTAACATATGTGAACCACACTGTTAATGCAAGCATAAACTCTGAAAACTAGAACACTTGGCATCTTGAAATGCTTGCTTCATTTTAAAATCCAACACACCTAAAACCCACTAAGGATTTACACAAAATTGAAAAGAGAATGAACAAAAAACGAATTAAACTTTTTTTCACATCTTTGCTTGCTTGCTGCATCTACAATATTGTCTTTGTAGTATCTATGTTTTGAATAATGCCTAACACTTATATTTAAATTAGGGAGAATGAACAAAAACAAGATACAACAGATAAATAGCAACTTTTTTGGACATGTCTTCAAGAAATATAGATTTCTATACCAGAATTTATCTATCAAATATTTCCTGTACTAATGAAAGTATGCTTGACTTAAAATATAAATTGAGTGTTAGAAGTTGGGTACTTTATTTTTAATTCAATATTATAATAGTATGACTCATCAACAAACATATACACTCAAAGCATTTCCAATTAAATATACAAATACAAGTTTTTCTACTGTACTATGTATTGAACATGAGGAGGGAAATAAATATCCTAGGCCAAACAATTTAGAAGCATCAGAGTTCACAAATGCTCAAAGATTTTGTTCCTGCATGCTTGTTACACAATTTCAAGAATGGCACAACATTAAGATGCCTCAAACTATAGGCATATCTGTTCAGTCCAGACTGGGATCAAGAAAGTAGGATCCATACAAGGATTTCTGATCAATACCCTGAGGTGGAAACAGATTAGCTCTAAGAATTTATTCTATATAATCAAAATAATTAACTACAGCAATAGATCTAGTTTTATACATATTCTAACTAGGATGGGAGAGATGTGGTCCATCTATACAATCCAGCAATCATATTTATTTACCGTAGCATGGAATATCCTTCATACAATCAACATGCCGTGGGAAAGTTATTACTGAAAAAAATGTATTAAAAGCTACTACTCCAAAGAAGTCACTCATTTTTAAAAACAGGAAGTACTGAATCACATCCAATTCTGTATCTAAGTTCACTGATAAATTCATTTGCTCTTTCAATAATAATGCTGCTGTCTTTAGACACGTTCTACTGATTAATCACAGGACATTTCGGATAAGAGTAACCAGATCCTATATATGTTGGAATCCGGTGACTAACATTCTAAAAATATTTTGCCTTAGCTGATTTCTTTATGTCTTATATCTTAGTTCTGCATGCTGATTTTACTACATCTCCTTATGAAACGCAGATTCCTTTTCAAGACAAGCTAAATGTACATTTTTGTTACTGGGATTCATTATATGTGTTAGTGTTCATATTCCCACCCATATTTTCCATTTAGTGGTAGCAGTGATCCTATTTCAGAATATGAGAGTTCTGAGCATTGCAGAATCAAGAAATACAGTGAAAAGGGCATATATATATATGATTTCCATTACAAAACAAAATTCTCTGCATAGCATCTGATAAATTAGACCATGTAGGCTTTTTAATCTGGAGCTTATTCTGATGAGAGGCTTTTCTGAGTTCAACATCAGTAGGCTATACAAGAAGCTCTAAGGCATTTATTTATGTATTTCACTAATCTTGCAGAATTATACGATTACATGAATATAAAATTCTCACATGACTAAAAACAGGGAAGCAACCTTTTATTTATTACAGTGAACTTCTTGCTCATTAGTCAACAGTTCAATAGTTTGCATCTAGAATCTTGCAAGGTGGGGCTTCAAAGCAAGTTGCACCAAGGCATTGTTAAATTAAGAGACATTAACAGACAGAGGCTCACTACAATATTTCCATAATCATTTAAACATAATGATTCAAAGCAGAGAAAGTCAGGCATTTCCAGCATCACATTTATTAATGGCACATGGAACCAATATGTGATGGGAAACTAATGAGGCAAATTAAGTTACAGGTATGAATTTTACATCAAATGGATTAATATTATATGGCACTGAGGAATTTTAAACACCCGCATCGTCATGAATTTTTAATCGTGATGCGCTTCAATTCAATGTAGCAAGGCCATCAATTCTCTTAAGCACAACAACAAAAAATAAATAACTCCTCCCCCCCCCGCAAATTCTCACCAACTTTCTGAAGTTTAGAAGTGATTGCTTTAAAGGAAATTATTCTGAGTGTCAATAACATAACCGCGGAGGGAGGGGGGTTGAAAAACATTTTTAAAAGGCCCGTGGAATAAAGCCTGAAACCGCACGTCTCCTTGGGGAACTAGCTGGAAGTGATAATTAGGCAGTCTGAAGAATAAACGTGGAGAACAAAAAGAAGGGGGGGAGAGAGAGAGATCACATCGGCCATTGCTTTCTCTTCCGATTGAGAGCCAGATCTCAGGAGTTATTTTCAAGGGCTCCCCGAGCCGCTGGGGATCCCTAAGAGCCAGGCAAGTCACCGGCTTGAATTCCATTCGCATTCCCGCACTTCCCTCTCAAGGAACTTTTTTCCCCTCCCCTCCCTCCGTCCCGCTCTCTTCCCTCGGGCTCAACAGACCTCCCGTTTCCCTGAAACCTACAGTATAATAAGAGCGTTTGACAGAATGCAGACAGTTGTCATTGGCTAACGCGACGTTCCATGGAGAAAACTTTGCCGCTTCCGATTGGCTAAAGCGCAACGCCGTTTTCTTGTGCCTCGGGTTTTTTCTTTTTAATGTCCACATTATCCCTCCCTTATAGTCTTGTGCGTCTCACCCACTCGCTTGTTCTCCTCCCTCCCTCTGGACTCGGGAAGCGTAAGCACCCCGCCCAACCTGTACCCCGTGCTCCATATATAGATAAAGCGGGCAGGGGAAAGCGGGCAGAGTCAGAGGCGGTTGGGAACGAAGTGAGAGCTGGGAAGGGAACTGATCAGACAGACAAATTGACCGGGTAGGTAGGTACGGTAGGTGGCGGCTGGATTTATTTTTATTTTATTTTTAATTTCCACCCCACCTCCACGATTTGTAATTTTGTGCTCCTTCTCTCTCGTTTGCAAAATCCGAAGATTGCCAGCAGGTTCATCCCCCTCGATTTGTCCAGCAAAAAAAAAAGAGCGCTGCATCGCCTCTTGTCTTGTCATCCTGCGGGCGGGAGCGGCGGATTTTTTGGGGGGTGGGGGGGGAGCTCCGGCGCCGAGCGGCTCTTGTTGCCGGCTTGCGTCTCTCTTTGCACCATGAAAGCGGTGAGTCCCGTCCGACACCCCAGCAGGAAAGCCCCGACCAGCGGCTGCTGTTGCGGCGACGGAGGCGGCGGCGGCGATCTGGCTCTGCGTTGCCTGGCCGAGCCCGGCTGCTACAAGGGGAGCCCCGCGCTGGGCGAGGAGGAGCCCGCCGCTCTGTGTCTTCAGTGCGACATGAATGACTGTTACAGCCGCCTTCGGAAGCTGGTGCCCACTATTCCGCCTAACAAGCGGGTCAGCAAAGTGGAGATCCTGCAGCATGTGATCGACTATATCCTGGATCTGCAACTGGCCTTGGAGACCCACCCGGCTTTGCTTCGGCCCTCGCCGCCGCCGCCGCCACCACCCCCGTTGCACCCGGCAAGTTACCCGGGGGGGCCTTCCCGGACCCCGCTCACAGCGCTCAACACAGACCCGGTAAGAGATGCCGCGCCGCTGAGCGCAGCCACAGCAGGGAAGGGAAGGGGAAGAGAAGGTTGGGACGGGGGCTCTTTCCTCGCGGACGCCCCCCCCCCTTCCCCAGTTCTGCCGAGGCACTGGGGCAAAAGGCAGCCTCACCAACCTGCCGCGATCCTAGCCTCATTTACATCCTGACGACGATTCCCACGCGCGATCCACAAGCCCGGGAAACAGGAGGAGGGGTGTTCCTAATAGCTGGCTCCCTGCCCCGTCACGCCTTTCCTCCTCCTTTGCGTTGCCTTTTACCTTGTTTTATATCCCGTCTTTTGGAATTCGTAGCGTCTCGTCGCCTGTCTCCCAGGACCCTTCCGAGGAGGTCACTGTTTCCCAGGACTTTGAACCTGGATCCTCCCGGTCCAGCTTCCACGTCTGAATGATCTAACCTTGCCAGATTTTGCGAGATGGGACGGTAGCCACCTCTCTCTTTGGTTGAAATAGCTTTAGCCAAAGCAAATGCCGGTCCTTTTAATCTCCCGAGGACGGAAAGTCTTCGGAGACAAAATACGGGTTAATTAGGCTGTGAATTGCAAGCCGGTATATTGGTATTGCCTTTAAATTGCATAGCAGAATGGATGGAGGAGTGGGGTGTGTGAGTAGAGGTGTGTGTATATTCACACACACACACACCTGCCAGGTCTTAATAACAAATGAGATGCAATTGTACATGCCTACTGAATTGCATGCATTCCCAGACTATATGTTGCCAGACATTGTCATGTAGGAACTATAGGTAATATTCAATAATATAGCTTTTGCGTGTGTGTAGAACATAATTTATATGTAGGGAATCAAATATGTAAGTTGTCTATAGAGGCAACTTTCTGCTTGATTCTAATGGGTGTCACTTGTTTTAGAGTTGTCCTGATCTGACTAGCCACACAAATACTCTTTTCCTTTACTTAGTTGTAATACAGTTCAAATCAATACCTGCCCCTCTTGACTGGATATAGCCCTGGAAGCAAATGGAGATAACTGTACTCATTCCATCAGCATGTGCTAGTTATGGTATTTGTGATTTGCAGGATTGGAGTCAATGTACTTTGAAGTAGAAGGACTGTTGGAAAGAATAGGAGCATGCACTAAAAATAAATAATTGTTTAGTAAAGGACCGAAGAGGAGATAGTTTTGGAACACCTTCATAATCCATTATTCCCAGATATCAAAAATACGCTTCCAGAAAAAAGAAGTCAAGTGCCAGAGATTAAGATTCTAGTCTCCCAAACCTGTGAGTTATGTGAGGTTTTTTTTCTTTTTTGTTTGGTTGTGTTGCACTGGGGGAAAAAACCGTAAGCCCTCAGCTGCAGTTGGCCATTCCTGTAGGGGTCTATCAAGCAAAAGGTTGTCAGCCTTGGAGCTTTTAGTCTGACGCTAACTGCTGGCCTGGGTGGAGAATCTAAAGCCCTCTGAGGCTGACAAATTCTTGCAGCCCCCTCCACCTCTGTTTGAAATTGTCTTCGCAACCAGCCTGCCAGGGAAAGAGGGCTGTTTATGATTAAACTTGGTATTTGCATTTGCTGTAATGTTCAACTCTTGTTTTGTTCTTGTGCAGGCGGGTGCTGTTAATAAGCAAGGAGATAGTATTTTGTGCCGCTGAACTGCACTTCCAAGGTGAGTATGTCTTTTAAGATTGGCATGGTGGAGGGGCGGAGAGCATTTATCACTCTTGAGTAGTGACTTTGTAGTTTAATCTAAGGCACCAACCCTTAGACACACTCACCTGGAAGTAAGACTCCCTGAAATCTGTGGAATGTTCCCATGTACAAATATAAGAACGGTTATATTTCAGTTCTTCTCACTTAGCGACAAGGCACACACCAGTCTTAGACATGTTTATAAGAACCTAAAAGCAGCGCAATAAAATACCCTATTTCAAACTAGGGCATGAGATTGCAGTCCACCAACTAGTTCAACTTGGGTACTTACCATAGGTTTTAACAACATAATCCTTTGGTTGAGTTAAAAGTTATTATAGTTTTGGGGCTCAGAGCAGGAGACAAGCTTCTTCCCTTATATTTTCTTTTTAATTTAATTCTAGACACATATTTTAGGGTAGATAAGGTTGGACTGCATTGGTTCTAAATACATTTGTTGTAGAGGGCTGTATATTAAACAGGTAGAGTGTGTTAATTAGATCAGACTTTGGTATGTTCTAAGCATGTAGATGGACAAAACATAAGAAAAAGAAACCATAAGAACATAAGAACAAGAAACCGCTTTCTGCATGCTTAGAAAAAGAAAGCTGCCTTTTGTCTTAACTGCAAGGTCTTTTGACTGATGCAAGCTGCCCTTTTCGAACAGTCTTTAGGAATTCCCTTCCATTTTCTGCAAAAGCCATGAATAATACATTATTGAAATGCTCTTGAATTGAGGGATCCTTGATGTTCTCTGAGCTTGGCGATTTTCTTGCATTACCCAAACTAGGTAACAAAACATCTGCAAAAAAACCACCAAGCTCAGAGAGCACCAAAGACCTCTCATTTCAACCCTGAGCTACAGCCAACCTTTATTGGTTGCTGTTTAATGTCTCGTGTGTATTTTGCTTTTGCATTTTGACTGCCCATCTCCCTTTTACTTGGATGCAAATCCTTAAATTAACGCCAAACAACTTAATTTCCAAGTAAACATGCATCAGGGTTTTCTGTGTGTTTCTTCATCTGTGCAAACAGAAATGGAGGAGTGACTTGGGGAGGGCACTTTTCCCTAACTCCTTCCGTCTCTTCTACTCCCCGGCAAGCTTCTTCTCGCTGGGACTTGCAGCTGTGTATCTGCTTGGCCTAGCCTGGGAGCTGCCCTTGTTGTTTGACCTGGTTTGTTTTGGGTTGTTGATCAAGCATGTCTTCTGTTTTGTTGGTGGCGCCAGTCAGTCTGGAGCAGAATGGTTCACACCCCCTCCTCTATTCATTCCTCTTCCACAGGTGTGTGCAGCAAGCAGATCCTGAGCCACAGAAGCAGAAAGACACATTAGAGGAGGGAGGGGGAAAACAGAGAGATGAAAAACAAAGCAAAACAAAAAAAATCAGCCACTAGGCTAAAGAAAAAAGAAACCTCAACTACTCCAGAATTCTTTCCATACTTCCTTTTTTAGAGTGAAAGAGAGAGAGAAAAAATCACAACTTTGTACATTCATAGCATTTTTCACATGACTCAAACTTTTTTTGTAGATCAGATGCGAATTGTGTACATGTCTAGAAGGGAGGGGGATTTAAATCTTCAATATTGTGTGGTTTTCTGTTGGATTGAAGATCAAGGGCAAAAACTGGAATTTAGAAATATAATTTTAATGCGTGAGCAGTTAAAATCTGAAGCTTTACTAATCTACCAGAAGCGTTGTAGATAATGTTTGTTTCGGCATCTATTGTTTAAAATAGATGGTTTTATTGTTTCCTTAGGGATTTTCTTCTCCCTGCAGGAATGTTACATATTGTATAAATTAAAATGAGTGACATTTCATACTATGTATATAGAGAGAGGTTCTATAAGTGTAAGTGAGAAAAGTTTATGCTTTAATAGACCGACTGTAATTATGAAATATTTTTAATTAAATATTTTTTTGTAAATATTATCAAGATGTGTATGTTTTTTTAAAAAATATGTGAGAATGTTTCTTTAGGAAAACAATATTTCTGGCTCAAGTGCAGAACTGCTGACAAAGACAATTTATTGGATGTTGCCCCCAACCCTCCCCCCACTCCGTCCCTGTAGACTCTGAAGCTATAGGTGTAGATAGCTTGGTCCTGCATGAATGCATGAGCTGTCTAACCACAAATAAAATGTGTTCTGAATCCATACAGATGTGCTTTTCTTCAATCCAATTAAGAGGTGTTTGCATCATAGTTTTGAAACTTACATTGTGTCTGTTTGGCACTGAGGTTTATATGACAGTGTATGAAGAAAGGTTATCAAGATGTAAGAATTGGTTCTTACCCAAGACAACTTGGTTTTTTTCAGCCTGAGTACAATGCTGAGGTATAATCAGCATTTATTTAATCTTTTGTTGTCACAAACATTTGTGTAATACCAAGTGGGGTGATGTTACCCCATCATTTTAAGCCCTGTGGCATTTTACTTGGAGAGAGGGTTTTGAAAAGTTTTCTGCTTCTGACCAAAGGGCATATACTGTCAACAAATGTAAGGTTGCTGTTTCTTTCATCCAAAGACTAGAAACATGGAGAGTAGGATGGGATAATAGGGAAAAAATTCAGTCTTAATTACTGGTATAAATCAATTTCAAAGAATTTATGTAGACCAAAAAAACCACAACCAGATGACTGTATTGAGATTATATTTTTAATATATAGCAGCATTAATTTTATTACAGCCCTGTTAACATCTGAAATTCCTGTTTAGTGTCTGTTATGTATAACTTCTACATATAAACATTAAACTAGATTGATTGTGGCTTATGCTGTGATTTGCTTCTTTCTTTCTTTCTTTCTTTCTTTCTTTCTTTCTTTCTTTCTTTCTTTCTTTTTTTTTCTTTTCTTTTCTTTTCTTTTCTTTTCCTTTCTTTCTTTCTTTCTTTGCCATTTCCATGACTCTGTATATCTGTTTGCCTTTGCTTATCCGTGATAGTATTTTTATGGCAAAAAAAGGATTTGCTACTATCAGAATTGGGGAAGACTGATAAATCTACTTTCTTCCCAGGTTCTGAGAAAGTTACATATATCCTACAGATATCATACGATCAAGAGTCTTCCACATACCAACATGGAGGGATTTTCACAGAGTGGGTGAATTAAGTAGAATTTAATTGGGTCCTTTGTCAAGAGTTATCCAACTGTGTATGAAGCATGGTCTGCTTGATTTTCTAAATAAAGTGGGAGGATTCATAGCAGATGATGACAAGTGTCAAAGTAAGTTGGCCTGAGGATCCTCTTTTTATTAAAATAAATATTTTTGAGCTAATGGATACTTGGAAGTAAATTATATATTGATAAGTGTGGTAAAATGTCAGCAGGATCAATGTTTTATTCAAAATGCTTGATATTAAGATTAAGCTAATCAAAACACTAGCTTGTTTTGTCGGGAAGGACAAACACATCAAACACTGTACATTCAGATTAAAATTACTGTAACTGTAAAACTGTTACAAAGAAGGGAGTTTATTCAGCCCCCTAAACTGAAGAAATGTAGCTTAGCTTGAAATTGAACAATTCAAACCAGCAACCTTTCTTAGAACAGAACAAAATTCTTGTTCGTTCATTCACAAAGAAAAATATTTGACACAGATAAATTACACTTTTGGCTTGAGATAGCTCCTATCTTGTTGCCTAAAAATTAAAACACAGCATTTAATGAGTTCTTACTTGAGGTGATTTTTCCACAACACAATTCAAGCATTAATTTAACTTGGTTTATACGTGAGAGGTAAAATGAAAATTCAATCTAGTGTGTAGAATAATGTCAGGTTGGATTTAATTTCATTTTTTTTATTCATTGTTGTGGTGGCTCTCTGTACATGGTTTTTAATACACACCAGCTCCAATTCATTTTTTCCTGTTAAGTCTGGAAAACCATGGGTTATAGATTGTATAAGTGCAGCAGGCAAATGAAAGATGGGTTTTAAGAATGGGCATGGATTTATTTCAGTTGCTTCTTTTCCATTGATTCACTGATTAAGTGCAACTTAAAAAAATAAGCCAAATTGCATGTGTCTCTTTGGAATGACCTTGTTTCATCGAAGCCTCAAACCTTTTTCCACTCTCATTAACTTCAATTAGAAGGACTCTTTCTGAAGGACTGCTGTCTATGACCTAGTACTGTCATGGATTAAAATCTACCTCCTATGTGCCTGACTGCTCGGTTCAATGCTTACCATCCCCAGCATAGTGACACTGAAGTAAGTGCATCTCTGTGAAGGGGAGAGCCTTGGGTTATACTTCTAAAACATTTGTAGTTCGGCACGCAAAACTAGAGTTCCCGTTGTCAGAGAAGAAAGAGCAAAATGAGCGCAGGCATCTGAAATGTGGCAGAAAAGCTAGTTTTGAATGATGATCTCAATCAAGTAAGGTTGACAGTACAGTTGATAAGATGTTACCAACACTTTGCCAAAATTATGTTTATAAAGTTCATTTTCCAATGTTTAAAAGTGTTTTGAAACCAGTTATATAAACTATTAGACAACTGCAGGTGGTGATGGTGGCAATAACAAATCATAACAACACATAGGATAATAAAATTAGATTATCGCATGAGATGTAAGGGAAATCTACCTTGACTGTAGTTCATACTTATCTTAACATCGATAGTTTATTGTGATTTGGAGAATTTCATAGACACGCAATTACATTTTTAAAAACTTAACACTTGTTCATCAAAAAATTGATTCGAGTGGAAGGAAGCAAACATTCCTGAATGACATTTATATGCATTAGCATCTTGTGGATGAGGAACCATGCACTTTAGGAAACCATGCACACATCCCAACCACAGTTTTTCTCAGTGCAGTACAGAACTATTATGCAATAGCTCTTGCCCCAATACCAGTTCTTCTCTCTAATCACTCTACAGGGAATTTGGGCATTGGTTTGCACTATTTTACATATACAACAAGGCATATACCGGTAAATAAATGCAGGACATTCTACTTTTGCCCTCCCAATTGTTAACAATTGCAACTAAAGTAGGGAATCTTAATCCCTTGTGGTTTCATTGAATTGCTACCATGAATCAATAGATATTAAGTTTACTACAATTTTTATTCAAATACTTTTAGATACTTTAATCTGAGACACTATCCATGCTGATCTCTTCAACTGTTGATTGACTTGTGTGCTGCCAAGACTTATATTGATATGTCTTGGTTTGGAATGAGTGGCCAAAAATGTCACTGAATTTTATAGAAAGAAATCACATGAAAGTGTAAGTATGTCATACTCGAAGTAATTTTGCTTGCAGTGAGTTTTATCCTTCAAGGAATGTGTGCAAAGAATTGCAGCCATGGCTTGGTAATTAGCTGGAGGATCGCAAAGGAATGTTGACTCATAATTTCATTATTACACGCTTTTCCTTTCCTTTTTTTAATATAATATAGGAGACTTGTAGCTAAGCATGATCATATCTCAGTGATGTTTTTGTTCACTGTTTCTTGTGGCACAGAGTAAGGAAACTATGTTAGCATTATGGGGTTCTGCAATCCATCTTTAGTTAAACAGATGTAGGCATGCTCAATTTAAATTGCAGGAAATGCTGCTTAAATGTTGTCAAGAAATTATTTTGACAGATTTACAGTGCAGGTAAACACATTTCACTGCAGTACAGTTGAAAAATGCTAGGATACAATCCCCAATTGCATCCAGGAATATAGAACACCATCCATCCATAGAAAATTACGTAAGTGTTCTTCTGAAGATAAAAGTACTGTAGAAATATAAAAAGTATGCATTTTATATTAAATAGTATTTATTATATGAATGGGAAAGAAATCCACATAAGCCTAAACACTAATGTGAGTTGCAGTACTCTTCCGGGACTGTAATGTATATCCAAAAGATATAGGTTATATCTATTTTCTGATAGTATAGGAACAAAACTCCTATACTTTCTTAAACATACATTTAAAGGCATACATACTGTATTTAAAGGGGACGCAGTGGCTCAGTGGGTAAGACGCTGAGCTTGTCGATCAGAAAGGTCGGCAGTTTGGTGGTTCGAAT
>JANHFQ010002851.1:146608-161815 GCA_032468035.1 Aparallactus werneri
AAGCCATGGCTTGCTGGGGAATTCTGGGAGTTGAAGTCCAGATATCTTAAATTTGCTAAGGTTGAGAAACACTGAGATACAGTGTTCTGTTGTTAAATGTCTACCCAAGCAGACAAAAAAATGATATAGTTTAGCAGCATACAGCAAATATTTAAAATATTTTAAAGTAAAATATTGCACGTCTTTCTACTACCATATTCTCAAAATTTTGCCTCTCCCCAAAAACCCCTTAGGAAAAAAAGATTTATCCCACTGTTTCAAAAAAAATTAATTATATTTTAAAAGCTAACCATAAGGCATATATGGGTAAAATATTGTCTAGTATTTTACAGCTCATACTCTGAGACAGCTTATCTGGTTTTCCAGAAGACTCTGAAATTGGAGCTGCAGATCAGTTGACCGATCTGCAAGGAAGGAGAAATGTTTGAGGCAATGAAGCTTGCCATTTCTAAACCTGTTGAGTCAAAGTGTGAGAATTAATTTGATGGTGCCAAAATAGCATAGATTTATTGGAAACATGTTCAGATATCAGGTACTTGAGTTGTCTACCACTACCAGCAATTCCTATCCAATTGTCCTTTGCACATAATGCAGCCTCACATACTTAGATAATTTATATGCTGTTTCTCCAGATGGCTGCATTATTTTATTGCTTATGATAACATTCAAGATACCTACTACAATTAATCATTTTAAAATTTTAAGTCATAGTGAAAAAGTAAACTAAAGAATAATTTCCAAAAACAGTCTGATTTTTTAAAAAACATCTAAAAAAAAGTTTAGATGGGCAGGTTTTTTTATTTACAGATAGTCCTCAATTTATGACCATAATTGAACTTGGCAATTATGGTATTAAGTCATGATGGTCATAAAATGGGTCATCATGTGACTCCAAACCACCTTTATGACTTCTTTGTGGTGGTGGTGAAGCAAATGCTGCAGTCATTAAGCAAAGCTATGGGCTATTTTTTCTGCAAAGTTTCAAGTTTATTTGTACTTATACCCTGCCCCTCTCCAAAGACTCGGGGCGGGGTATAAATACAAACTAGTATAAGTAAACACTAGTTTTCTGTAAAACTGTTGTAAATAGCAGTCACTGGAAGTGATGATTACAATTCTCTGTAAACTAAGCTTAAATGCTTTAATCTCTAAATGGTTGAACTGTGTAAAAGAAACAGTATTTCTTCTGTAAAGCAGAACATAAAGAATTCAAAAGCTCTTGACCATTTTTTATTTCTTTAGAATCTGCAGCAAGGCTGTGGTGCAAAGGTCATTTGGTTAATATGAATTCTTTATTAATGGTGAAATAAGACGATTTATCAGATAAGCAATGATCATCCAGATCAGATATAGTGTCTGGTCTATATAGTACAGTATAGTGTTCATAAAGTATCAAGTTCCACTTAACTTGAGTGTACATTAATAATGTGAAGTATAACTTTTCTTCTTTGTATATTATACATTGTATAATATATATTGTATAATAAAATAATGCATTGTATATAATTGCAGAAAATAATTTAGGTATTTTGGATTGTTTTTAATCAGTAGACTTCTGTATGTGCAATTCAATACTCTGTTTTTCCCTCCCATCTCCATTATGCCTCCTGAATCTGCTATGTTGTGTTAATAAGCACTAAGGTATCCATTCTAATAGAGTTGGATAAGTTTGAAGCAATATAAACATTAAATAAATAAATCATCTGTCTTTTATCTATAATTGCCAATTTTGAAATAAGGTCCTCTCAACAAAATACGTTACATTATTTTAAATAGAATATAATACTTTTAAATGTATTTGGTATTGAGCACAAGTTGCAAACAAAATGAGTTGTTATATGTTCCCCTACCTGGGGTTTGTTTATGGAACATTCAGTCACGCTACTTATATGACCCCCTCCAAAAATAGTATAAAGTACATCAACAGCCAAATTGAGCAGTATACTCTAAACCCAAGTCTAATTCACAGCCCACGTATTTAAATCAATAGATAAAGAGCAATCTATTAATAATAGCTTCTTTCTTTTTCTTTTAGGACTAGAACTAGCTGGGTGTTCTTTATACAATGTTTGCTTTTTAGTCTTTCTGCAACAAAAGTATGGAGCTGGTAAAAACAGCTTAAATTCATAAGTATGTTGATGCTTCTGTAAAACAGTAGAGAGATTTATATTAAAACTTTGTATAAAGAACGAAGGGTTGACAATGTTAACATGTTCCTCTCTAGCTGGGTTGTGGAAGTATAACATTTAATTTTTTTTCTTTGGGAGACCTGTCATTCAAAAAGCAATTATATTTTAACAATAATTGAGCGATCATTTTAAGAGTCAAATTATATTTTTAACAATTTATGAACTAATCTTTTAAAAACCCTTTTATTTCAGGTATACTACAGTTTGCAGTTTGGAACATGTGCAGTGTTATGCAAGCTGACAGTAGAAAAATTGACATGTTGAAGATTTTGCATAAAACAACAGAACGCCTAGAATGTGATCACTGTAATTTCAGAGGCTCTGACTATGAGAACATTCAAATTCATATGGGTACTATTCACCCTGAGTTCTGTGATGAAATGGATACTGCAGGATTGGGGAAACTTATATTTTACCAGAAAAGTGCAAAATTATTCCACTGCCACAAATGCTTTTTTACCAGCAAAATGTACTGTAATGTTTATTATCATATCATGGCACAACATTCATTGTCAGACAAACAGAAGGAAAACCAGAAAGGTGTGTTGGAAACAGAATCCCTCAAAAAGCCTGTCTTTGTGGAACCTCAAAAGCCTTCTCAGTTTCCTGAAACACAAAAATGTACTGTGCCTCCCGATTCTCAAAAGCTTGCTCCCCCTGAACCGCTAAAGCCTGATGTGGGACTACATTCCAAGACACAGAAGCCTACTTCAGCAACAACCATAGAACAGCAGAAGTTTGTTTCAGTTGCATATTTGGAGGCACAAAAAACTGTTCCTGTTGTACCAGAACTTTCAAATCCTGTTCCACTTGTGTCCTCAGAGCAACTGAAACCCCCTCTTTCTGTGACTCCAGAACCACTGAAGCCTGCTTCAATAGTGACTGCAGAGATACCAGAATCTCTCCCTGCTTTGTTATTCGAGCAACAGAAACCTGCGACACCCTCATACAGTGAAACACAAAAATCCCTCCCTGTTCTAGAATCAGAAAAACCTCCTTCCTTTACATCTTCTGAACCACAGAAACCCATCCCACCTGTATTGCCAGAGGCCCAAAAATCTGCTCAGCCTGCATCTACAACTCCACCAGTGGTTATGTCTGAAACACAGAAATCTGCTCCAGCTGTGTCTCCAGAGCCCCGTAGGCACTCGCCAGCTGTGTCTCCAGAGCCCCGTAGGCACTCGCCAGCTGTGTCTCCAGAGCTTAAGAAACCTATTGTGGGTCTATCCACAGAATCTCGTAGGCATATTTCTCAAATCAGGAGGCCTGCTTCAGCACTTTCACCTGAACCACGTAAACCTGACCCTCCACTGTCTCCAGATCCCTGGAGGCCTGTTCCAGAAACCTGGCGATCTCCTGGTAGTATTTCACATGAGCAGCAGAAATCTATCACTATTTCACCTTGGTCCCCAAAACCACCTACATCAATGTCACTTGAGCCCAGGAAACCTGCTTCAGAACCTCGAAGGCCTGGAAATATGATGTCCTCAGAATCTCAGAAGTTTATGCCAGATACTTGGAAATCTTCCTCCATGCCTGAATCTCCAAAATCTAGTCTTGCTTCCTCAGAACCATGGAAACCCATTTCTTCCGTTTATCCTGAAGGTTGGAAACCTGTTTTGTCTCCGGACACTTGGAGGCCGTCACCATCTGTAGCACCACCTGCTCCTCCTCCAATGTCTGCGGAGCTGAGGAAACCTGGCCCCCCTATGTCATCTGATATTTGGAAACAGCCCTTCTTTTCTGAGCAACGTAAGCCTGCTCCTTCTGCATCTCCTGATCCTTGGAAATTTTCCTCTGAGCCCAGAAAATCTCCTTTCTTTCCAGAAACTCAAAAGCCGACCACTTTTCTTTCTTCTGAGTTGCAGAAGCGTGCTTTGTTTTCTGAATCCCGAAAACGGGCCCTATTTCCTGAATCCAAAAAATCTGTACCTCTTGTTTCCACAGACACACAAAAACGTTCGTTCTTCCATGAAGCTCTCATGCCTTTTCCTGAAACCCCAAAACAGGTTGTATTTTCAGAATCTCATAGACCAACTCCTGTCTCCCCAGATGCCCCAAAGCATTTCTTTCCAGATCCTCAGAAACATGCTGCTGTTTCTCCTGAAATTCAGGAGCATGCTCCCTTCTCAGACTCTCAGAAGCCACCTAGTCTCTCACATGAATTGCTGAAGTCTCCTGCAGTCTCTCCTGAAACCCAGAAACATGGTCCCTTTGCTGAACTGCAGAAGCCATCTCCTGACTCCCTCGAGAAACAAAGTTTCTTTGCAGAACCTCCCAAACATTCACTTTCACCTGAGATCCAGAAATCAATTTCTACAGATCAGAAGCCAGTACAGAATACAGATACCCACAAACCAGTTGAAACAACAGGCATGGAAGTTCCCAAAACTATTCATGATTTCAGTCAGCCTGCTGCACCTGTTTTTTCAGACTTGCAGACTCGTACTGAATCCAGTAATAAAGATTTCACTGAGCATCCAGAAGGAGAAAATCCATTCAGTAGTTTGTTAATTCCAAAAGAACAGCCCATGCAACCGAAGGAACCTACAGAAGAAATATATACCTGTCCAAAGAAGAAAGCCAAGAAAGAAAATCCAGAGATTTCTAATACAGAGTTAAATAGTAGTGAAGGTGGAAATACCGAGATGGAAACATCGGACATAAAGGAACAGGAATCCAACAGTGATCAGGAACAATTTGATACAGAGTCTCCTGACCAAACTAAAGAAGAGACTAAAATTGATGTTACTCCTACTCAGCCTCAGTGTGTGTTGCAGTTTACAGAAGAGAAGGAAGCTTACATCTCAGAAGAAGAGATAGCAAAATATATGAAGCGTGGCAAAGGGAAATACTATTGTAAAATCTGTTGCTGCCGGGCTATGAAAAAGGGAGCTGTTTTGCACCATTTGGTTAATAAACATAATGTGCATAGCCCATACAAATGTGAAGTGTGTGGAAAGGCATTTCTTTTGGAATCTCACCTTAAGAATCATGTTGCTTCTCATAGTCAGAGTTTACTTAAATGTCCACTTTGCAGTTTTGAGTCGAATTTTCCTAGAGGGTTTAAGAAACATCTAACTCATTGCCAAAGCCGCCATAGTGAAGAAGTCAAAAAACAGTTAGATGTTGCTTCTGAGCCACCTAATCAGAGCCGGCAGAGTGAAGAAGCTGGTAAGGTGCCAGAGGAGAATGCTGAGCCATCAAAAGAATTCCTTAATGAACTGCAAACTGAATGAATTTAGTTTTGAAAATTCAAAAATCTACAAATACATTGCATTGGCAATGTAGACACTGATGTTGAATTTCAGTGTATAAAACTATGTCAGTATACAGTAAACTTGATGGCAACAATTTGATGCATCGTTAAATGCATTTAAGCCACTAATTAAACAATTTTGTGTTTGCTTAACTGTGTTGCAATGTAACCTTTATAATTATTTTACCAAAATAATAGCACTACTGCCAAATTAATAAGCTTGTTCTGGATTGCACAGAATGTCACTTAAAACAGAAAGGAATAAAAATGGAAAATATACAGCTGGAAAAGTGAAATTCTAGCAATTTATCCAGCCAAATCCAATTTTGTATTTTGAAAAGCCTGAAACAATAGGAGCAGCACCAAATGAGATCACATTAAACCTTGCATGAAGTAATCTCGTTTGCCTGCAGTTGTATGTTATGATTTTTAATATGTACTTTAGTTCTCATTTCAGTGAATTGCTTGCTTAGGTTATTGAAATAGTTAAGAATTTTCTCACTATTTGAAACACAATATGTGTGAAATAACTACAGTACTGTCAGATGTATTGGAACATGTATTGTCTTGCTTTTAAGGAATGTTTTCTATTAACAATAAAAAATTTGTGTATTTAGAATTATTCAGTTGTATGTGTAGCTGATGTTCCACCAACATATTTAACAACAACAACAACAACAACAATAATAATAATAATGCTTAGATTTATATACTGCTTCACAGTACTTTCCAGCACTCTCTAAGTGGTTTACAGAGTCAGTATTTATTTACTTATTTATTATTTATTAATTATATTTATACCCCGCCCTTCTCCTGGGACTCAGGGCGGCTTACAGGCATAATAAAATACAATATGTACAATTAAAAAAGATTAAATTTAACGAGCCTGATTTAAAACAAATATAAAATTTAAAATCCTTAGTTCCCCTTAGTCTAGGCCGGCCAATATAAAAAGATGCGTCTTAAGTTCCCTGCGGAAGGAACGGAGGTCTGATATTGTGCGGAGGGCTGGTGGTAACTGATTCCACCATACAGGTGGAATTAGAAATATTAAAAAATATTAGTTGTTTAGCAGAGTGATGGCTTTCGGGAAAAGCTGTCCTTGTGTCTAGTTGTTTTGGTGTGCAGTGCCCTATAGCGTCATTTTGAGGGTAGAAGTTGAAACAATTTGTGTCCAGGATGTATGGGGTCTGTAAATATTTTCACAGCCCTCTTTTTGACTCATGCAATATACAGATCCTCAATGGAAGGCAGGTTGGTAGCAATTATTTTCTCTGCAGTTTTAATTATCCATTGAAGTCTGTGTCTGCGTCTGTGTCTTTAGCTCACCTTTGCTCCAAGTAAATCTAAAAAAAAATTGAAATTAATTTTTATTGAAGAATTTTTTTACAGAATAAAAATATACATTTTCAAAAAGAAAAGTAAAGAAAAGCAGTAAGAAAATAAAGACAAGGACAGAAAATAAAGAAAGAAAGGGAAAAAAGATACAAAGGAGTAGCTTCTGATCTTCTTTACAGCAATCATAAATGCATTTATATTTTACTCTTCTTTCTTTAAAGTTACAGTACATCGTGGCTCCCTTCTTTCCATATTCCAACCTTTCTAATAATCAAACCTATAAATCACAAATTTATTTTTTCTGTTTTCAGCAAAAAAGTCAATAAAGTGCTTCCAGTGAATAACAGATGTAATTATTGCCTTTTCCCTAACCAAACAAGTCAATTTTGCCATCTCTGCAAATTCTGAATTCTTTACCAACTATTTTTCAATTGTGGGTATTTCAGAACCTTCCTATCTTTGTACATACACATCTCATTGTAGTTATTATGTACAAAAGCAGTCTTCCAGAAGTCTTTTTTAGATGTCTGTCCACTAGTCCCAGCAAGAGTATATAAAAATGCTGGATGCTGGAAATATTTTGTTTTCTGAAGGATAGCCACCATGCTTATAGCAAGCAAAAAGAGAATGGTGGTACATTAAAAACTATTATACCATAAACCATCTGTAATACTGGAATCTGTATTTGTAGCCACTCTTCTTAAAAACATCTATGGGAGCAGTGGTGGGATCCTACCGGTACGCTGGTACACAAATCTTCGTGATCTTCTGCAAGCACTCTAAAACAACAGCTGCATGCCACCGCTGTTGTTTTAGAGTGCTTGCAGAAGACCACGAAGATTTGTACATCAATCGCATGCAGTGCGCATTTGACTGGTGTGCGCCAAGTGCGCCCACGAAGCGGGTAACCAGCATACCGGTAGGATCCCACCACTGAATGGGAGTCTCCAACATGAAATTGCTGTACAAAGTTTATCAGGGCACTATGCTGTTGCTTATGGCCTAAATCAAGGTCACGGGGTTTCAGTGCACTACAGATTTTATTAGTTTTGACAGCATTTTATACCATCAAATTATCATAGTTGCCTTCTGCATTCTGTCTGTTGATCAATATTGTGTTTCATTTGTTTTCCATTCTTCCATTCCAGTTTAGCAATGGTGACTGTGTGAATTTGGCAACATTGAAACTGCCTATTTTGTGGGATTTAATCAAGCTGCCAATCCAGTGTCAAATGTAGTTATGTTCCAGGTTTTAGTCAGTACAGGATTGGCATACATGCATGGATTTAAATTTTCATTTAGGCCATAATTAAAAGAAAGAAAGGAATTTGTGTCATACATAAAGATTAGAAAATTTATTATGGAATACACTTTCTTGTACTGTTTACTTAATCAGATTCAGCAATCTAGTTGGTGTTGAATCATACATTGATGTAGGAGAACCTAATTAGGCAATAAGGTTAAACAGCAACTGAATGTATGAACCACAATCTTGTGACAATTCTGCGCAATATGTCAAACTAACAGTGTGACTACAACATTAGTAATAGATGAGTATATATTATTGATGTACTTGGAGCATTTAGACACTGCCCAGTAATAAAATTCCTGTTGTTTGCAGTAATAAAATATTAGCATACAAATTAAAGCCATAAAATCAAATCTAAAATGTAACAGAAAGTTTTGCAGCTGAATAAAAGCAATATTGTCATATTGTTAACTGTGTAAGAAATAAGCAGAATTTAAATATTTCTAAGAATCTTAACAGGAACATTTACTTTAAAAATGCTGGAATATTTTTAGAGCCTAGTATAAAAATATATATTTTCTGATGCTGAAAGGACCTTACACAAGTACATTGTGCATTGATTCTCAAATATTGATTCATGGATTACTAGAGGTCCAAGGGGGTTCACCAGATGGCCCATCCTGCATTCATCAAAGTCTACATTTGAAATTAATTGTTTGCAGGGTTATTTTATCTCAGATGTAGCTTACATTGACATGCTTTCCATTTGCATTGTTGAATAAACTTCCATGACAGGAGGGAGAATAGGTAAAATTATCTGCTTCAAACCATCGGTGTATTTTCTCAGACCTTAGGAATATATGTGACATGTACCCCTGAAAAGATATGGAGATTTCTCAAGTTGTATATGGAGCCTAGGCCAAGGCCCCTAACCAAGATGTTTAGTGTTCACCTTTGGGTTCATCTGAGGTAATTCTTTAGACTGTAGCTCCAAAAATTAATCACAAGCTTATGAATTCCTTCTTCTGCTATAATGTATAGCTGCATTTCATAAATTTGAGTGTTATCCAGTTTATAAGATTGGTGGCCAATAAAGGTGGATGGACTCCAACAGTGACAATAAGTGCACTAGTGGAAGATCTGAAAAACAGGTTGGGGAAACAAATCTGTTTTGTTAGTTCGAAAAGGAAAGAATATATGTAGATCAAGATTCAGCTGTGAAGTCCTTGGTGCTCTCAGAGCTTGATTGTTTACTTGCAGACAAACCAGTTAAAGTCTGTAGTGTTCCTTTTGTAGTTTACTAGTTCTTCAAGGGGGGGTTAATTACCACTAAGGGGGTACCTTTTGGGCATATCCTGGGAGTAATGGAGCCATTTTGTTAGTTGAAGATTCTATTTGGAACTGCTGCACTTGTGTAAAACAACACAAGTCTAGTGGGATGTGTGTGTTTCGGGGGGGGGGGTAATGACTTCTTTTTTGGGGGGGGTTGAAGCACTCCAACAAATCAGCCTTCAACAGGCACAACAATATTTACATAGCATTCAATAAAGAGAATAAAAAAAATTAAAAAATTAAAAGGTGTTCTGCCTAGAAAAAAGAACATAAGCACACCCTCACCAGCGAGCAATACCCAAATAAACAGGGATTAATACCAGGATTAACACCAGACAAACACTCAGGCAGTAAACAATACCCTAATCAAGAAGCCACCAACAATGAAGCAGTAGACAATTTAATCAAGGAACTGCCAAGGAGAAAATAACACTCCTATCAATACTGAACAGGGCAAGCTGCTCTGTATAAACAGAGACCAATTGCCACTCCCTTCCATCATTGAAGATGTTACCTAATCCGATAACTAAATTTGTACAAGCAAACTACCAAGTCCTTGGTACTTAGAGAGCTCCAAGGACTTCACTGGTATCTTCTTCACTTGTATCTTCTTTCCTGTAAATGTAGTGGACTGCAAACCCCATTTTCCCTTACCAAAACACTAACTTTGGAAAAGTTTGACAGTATAGGCTCAGTTTAATAAGGTCTACATAACTTTTACAATATGAACTTATCTGGTTAGACTTATCAGGTTAAACCTATGAGTCAAGTAATTTGTTTGCTTTGTATATATTAACTTACATTATTAAAATCACTTTCTTAGATATAGTTAGGTAAACCTAAGCCAAATAGAAACAATGTGCCTACGATGCTCGCATTTGCAAAAACTCATAAGATTATACATGGGCCCAGTCCTTTGATTAGATTTCTAAATTGCTACCATCATGATTGTCCTGTAAATGGTTCCATTTGCGCAGGAAAGAGAGCAGATTTGGTAGAATAGATTTTTAGAATCCACATTAATGTCAAAGAAGCTTCAAAACAGCGGAATGTACTCTGTATAATATGCAAGGGGATGGTAGAAGCAAATAGGAAGGGGAATGAAATGTATACTGCAGTATTTTTTTAAAGAAGGCAACTTTAAGATGTTAAGACGCTGCCTGATGAATTCTGAGAGATCCACACATCAAAGTTGCCAGGTTTGAAAAGCACTGGTGTAGTGGGAAACAGGGGTATATGTAATTGACTGAATTCTGTTGTTTCTATTCCATATATATGTACATACAGAGAGATACAGACATAGATTCACTTTATGTTAAAAAAATAAGTTTTTACAGCCATTCCATCCTTCATTTCTCAAAAAGATAAAACCCGACTTGATTGATGGTATTTTTAAAATTAAATTCAGCATATTTATTTTTCCACATTGTTATACATAACAGGCAGTTGAGTTAGTGAGCCCAGTTTTGGTGCATCATTTTCATTGAACATTTCCTATATTGAATCTGCTGGGTAATATGTGGCCCCATCCATCGATCTATAAATTCTTCCCTACTTCAAAAATTCCTCTCCCCCTACCCACCCCTAATGATGTTGTTGCCTACTAATAAACCATCAGGGATGTAATACAATTTTATAACCAATTCTTTTTGTCACTGCAGTTTAACCTAATGCCAAAAAGTATTAGGCTCCTTGGCACGAATTAACTTCAAGGGGAAAGATCCATCAGTGATAAGCAGCCAACACAGAGAAGATCTGATTCGTTTTTCCCTGATAAAGAAGCCAGCACAATATCATCTACTTCGAACATGGGGAAATGGGAGTAGGAGAGACGATGCTTCAAATTTTGGCATCCATAACCATCAAGAATTTTAACACTAGGCACCAGCTCCTTGAATGAAGTAGAGTAATTGAATAAATGAACAAATATACTACTCCTGATATGTATTGGAGTTCTCTTTAAATAAAGCCTATCATTTTTACTTGAAAGAAAGGCAGCCTTAAGTTTAGGATTGATCTCCTCCCCTAGAATAGATGGGGGGAGGAAATCTACAGAGAAAAATGTGCTACAGTGCCCATCATCCTCTCCGTCAACATAGCTGATTCCTGTCCAACCCCTAAACAAACTGAAAAGAAACTATACCACTTTTGACCAAATAATCCCAGTTTTGTGCTAAATCCCATCTACATGTACCGACTATTCTCCTTCTCACACTAACCACTCTCTCACACAGAAATGCAAGTACATAACACACCCACCCACACTCAACTAGTACACACACAGACAAATTCCCTTTCCTTTTTCTAGCAAATTAGAAAAAAGAAAAATCAGGATGGAACAAGGAAAGAAACAAGGCCAATCTTCAGAGACAACCAGACTGCAGCAGTGATGCCTGCAGCCATTTGCATTTACTGCTCAGGTCTTTCTTTTCAACACTTACTCTGCTTCTCATCAGTGAACGTAATGACCGCAAGAGCTTTCCTCCTTTTCAATACGTAGCTAATTATTTCAGCAGAAAAAGCAGATGCCATGTGTTCCATTGTGCCATGATGTGCTCTATACAATATCTGGGGATTATGTGTGAAAGCTGAGAGATACTAATGAGATTGGGACAGATTGTTTGACCTTTCTAACACAGTCAGCAGTATCTTCCCTTCCAGGGGTGGAATGCATTTAATGGGAAACAGGAACATGTGATTCCTTTTTTTATGTTCAATGCTTAAACTGCCTGGAATTTGCTTTGTAAAAAAGGCAGTTGCTGAGCAACTGTGCCTGTGCATAAAGGGTACCTTACCTGGGGTATCAAAATATCTACGTTATATGAACAACATTGGCTTAAAACAGTCCAAGCAATGAGAAGCAAGATTATTTAAAGATCAGTTATACTGAGATAGAAAATGATTGCAGAGAATCTGTTGAAGTTGATTGGCTATTTTGGAGCACCAACAGTTTAAAGTATGATGTAATCTTGCAGCCTCCTGTTTGTTAAGGAAAAAGTTTCTCCAACAATACTAATCACACATCTCTTATTTTAAATAAAAGTGCCCATGGTTTCATCTGCATATATTAGGGGGAAAAAGTGGGAAGAGTGGTGGGGAAAGCTGAAGAAATATTTCTAGGCCTGCAAACTCTAGCCTGTGGTAACCTTAGCTGCAGATATGAGCAGCATTTGGAGGAGTCACTCTTCACTTCTAAATAGCAAATCCATGTGGTGTCTTCCTTAGGCAAGCAGTATCCTTGGAGATCTTTCCTACTGACAGTCTCTGCAGTCATGTAGTGCCCTGAACAGGATGCCCCAGTTTGCGTGTAAACATTAAGTATATACTGTTTGTGACTTTCAGACTGTTAAATTGAGAATAACAGAAGCTTGGAGTTGAATTGCAAAGTTGGAAAATTGGCAAACTGACCAAGGGCACCTTGGTGTGAAAACAGAGTAGAATAGCTTCCCCCCCCTACAATTTTGGCAAGACATGTGGATGGGTGAGATGGATCAGAATTTGGGAGAGGCTGGAGAAGTGAGTGGAATGCTGATGAAGCTTATACTGATTTTCCAAACCAAGTGCATGCTTCTCCTCCTGACATAGCAAAATGAATG
Source organism: Aparallactus werneri (assembly GCA_032468035.1). Lineage (NCBI taxonomy): Eukaryota > Metazoa > Chordata > Lepidosauria > Squamata > Lamprophiidae > Aparallactus > Aparallactus werneri. The sequence goes on from JANHFQ010002851.1 coordinate 159,572, forward strand.
GCTTAAAACACTAAATGTCCAAGCTCTATTTCCTTTTAGTCTTGTTCTGTGCTGAGGCCAATTTATTCTTTTTCCCCTCCCTCTTGTACCACATGACACTCTCACCAAGGAGTCTTGCACAACTTTGGACTCTTTATTCTGGTATTTTGTTTTGCATCTCCTTTGTTTTGGCTGTTTTAAACTGTTTTCTCTGTGTTAGTGATATTTTTATGGATAAGCAGTGTGTTATTTTGATCAGTTCCAGCAAAATTGCTTCAGCCTATGTAACTGGTCTGGTAACCTTTCTTCACCTTGGAAAACGGAAGAACAACTTTGCCCCCCCAAAAGGTGGGGTGGGGTGTCTTTCATCTATGGACTGTTGACCAGGATGGATGCTCAGTTACTTTATAAATATATGCATACTATTTTAATGCACCTGCGGAACTTGCAGCTATAATTATCTATACACTTATATTAACCTATTTGGAAAAGTAGTTCTATGAAGCTGTGCAAAATGAATTTTTTTTGCTATCCCAAAAACTGGAGGAAAAAAAAAAGCAGCGCCTCAGTGACTCATCCAGAGTTTCTGAAATGTGATTTAGGGTTGAGGGCAGCATTTAATCAGTCACTCTTGGCAGCTTTCCTTCTCCTAAAGAAGGACTTTCTTTACTTTTTTCCTTGCTCAGTGAAATACAGGAGGGAACTCAGTTGTCCTTCCTCTGCCTAATTGATTTTTTAAAGGGAAAAATGGATTTCTTCCTCTAAATCACTTCCAGGTAACATCTTCTTTATTTTCTGGCTCTTGCTCAAGGCTGTCAGTGAATTCATGCAAAAAGTTACTTAGGTGTAAATCACATTGATTTAAGGCAAGTGGACACTGAGGTTGCCAGGCAAGACAAGAAGAGAAAGCTATGCTTAAATGATGATAGAGGAGATACAAGAGAGATGCCATCATTTTATGTCCAAATAGTGGGAAACAGAGAATGCTTTTTGGTGGAGATGGAAAAGAGGAGAGCATATGGTTGGAAAAGGAGAAGAAAACTTGCTAAGAAGTCCTGCTGCTTTTGAAGCTGCCAATGAGGAGAATAAGGTGCAAGGAGAAACAAGATGGCACACACAGGGCTACCTGAGAGTCTCTAGAAACATCACAAATGAAGCACATTGAATTCCTGTCTGGCAGGAAGTAAGTGGCAAAAAGTGTAGTTCTCATGGATCAACAGAATACATTGCAGATGTAGAGTAGCCCTCTTTTGGATAAAGTAACATAGAACTGTGTTGTGTATGTGTACATTCACAGACTGTTTACAATTACTTCCCATTCCTGATGTTATACCAACTGTTTGTTTAGTGCCTTTGAGGCAATGTTGATTCCCAGTCCTAGACAACTCCTTGCAGTTTTCTTGGCAACAGTGATGTGCCATTGCCTCTTTTCTAGAGCGGAGACAGTATGCCCAAGGTAACACAGCTGGATTTGTGCCTAAGGTGACACTTGAACTCACAATCTCCAGGTTTCTGGCTTGATGCCTTATCCACTCCACCATACTCATACTGTGACATTACAAAGCAATAAATGGTACCAGCTCCTCTTAGAAAATGCTAGAGCTTCACTTATTTAGTTTTAAAACATTTCTTGTATAGTTGCAGCACTACACCCTGGCATATAAGTCAGTATTATATTCATTAACAAGTGTCATTCAGAGATTGCATTGTCAGATATCAGTGAAGAGCAGTGATGTCTCTTGTTTCAGAGGCAAGGCCCATAGTGTATATTATGTTCATTCTTTTGCTTCCTGATATAGTTTACTTACTAGTACCTTAGTAGCCTATTATAAATAGGTTTACGAAAGGTTGAAGGTAAAATCAGTCAGATTCAAGTTAGGTGTTATAACTATTGAGTTTGTGGGAATGCCATTTGATTAAAATTTATTCAGTAGTTATTTCTTGGGTTATGATCAGTCATTCAGCAATCATTCAAAGTTATGATGACTCTGAACAAGTGGTACTTACATCCGTTCCTTGAAGTTTGGACTACTGCCGCATCCCTACAGTCAGGGGTGGGTTTCAGCCGGTTCGGTCCAGTTTGGGATAACCATGTATTGGATTTTGCGCAGTTCAGAGAACCAGTAAATTACACTGGCCTGTTTTTTTTTTAAAAAATGGGGGGGGGCTGTTGGGCCCTCCCACCCATCCGCAGTCTATAGCTACCTTTATTCGCTGTGTTTGCAGCACAGCTGAGCTGCTTTTCCACCTAGGCTGGGGCTTCTG
>JANHFQ010002851.1:206490-216747 GCA_032468035.1 Aparallactus werneri
TGCCCCCAGCATTTTGGGTTCTCATTTTACCCACCTCGGAAGGATGGAAGGCTGAGTCGACCTTGAGCCTGGTGAGGCTCGAACTGCAGTTAATTGCAGGCAGCTGCACTCTAAGCACAGCACCCTACAGACTGAACCACCACGGCTCATCAGAGACTTAAAAATAGAAGGAGATGAAATTATGGTTTCATTCAATGCCATAGCGCACTGTACATCCAAAGATTGAGAACTATCAAAAAATCCATGGCAGCATATCCAACACACCTGACCTAATCAAATAACAATAAGATCAAAATATCCGGTATCATGGAACTTATCAACCTTTGCCACATTATGTACTTTCAGTTTGATTGACAAATATACCACAAAATCAGAGGAATACCCATGGGATTACCATTCTCAGAACCAACAGCAGAGACCATAATATAGTGTCTAGAAACTATAGCACTCTCATACATAAAACCACAAGTATAGATCCAGTATATAAATGATAGCTTTGTCATAATAAAAAGGAACAACTAGAGAAGATACATGAGACAATCAACAATATATTCAAAGGAACACAATTCACAAGGAAGAAGTGAACAACAACACTATCTTTCCTGGATATCCTCATCAGCAAAGGAAACAGTGCAAATTAGAAACTCAAGCGTATCAAAATGTGACCCACCTAACCAAGAGCTCCATTACCAAAATTAAAAACTCAACTTCCTGCAAGAGATGCTGTTTAAGAACATTATTTAGACAGCAGAGTAACCTGAAATACTAGTAAAAGGAATTGGGCCACCTATAAAATATCTTTCAACAAGGTGGATATCCATACCACTTCATTAAAAAAATGTGTGACCACTCAATCCATGCATACATACTTTGGATTCTATACATCAAAAATATCTCAGAAATTACTAATAAGCTATTACAATCATGTGGCATCACTGTAGCATGCAAATCTACTAAAGCCCTCCAAAACATCTTAAGCAAACTGAAAGACCCAGTAAGAAGAAAAAATAAACAGAAGTCATGAACTGTACAACACACAGTGGAAAGTCAGAAGACATGATGAAAACTCCTTAATCTCACAACACCATATTTTCAGCAATGAAACTGTGAGCATCGTAGATCAAGATAGAGCCCAAAAATGCTTGGAAATTATTGGATGATTGGCATTCAGACAAATCAGCCATCAATAGATAAATTGAGAAAAACCACATTTATACACTATTCAAAAGAGACAAAACAAAGCTAAGAAGGAATTAAAAAGACCAGAACACATCCTTTCCAGCAGCCACCAGCCAGATAAGCAGGAATTAATGCTAGACAAACAATCAAGCAGAAAATAATACCCTAATCAAGGAACCATCAAGAAGAAAACCATGCCCCCCCCAAAAAAAAACACTGGCAAGAAAACTACTATACATAAATATGGAGCAAATCCCACACCCACTAGCATTGATGATATTCCCTAACTGAATCATGAAATGACTGCAAGCAAATGACTAAGATCAGAGAGCACCAAGGACTCCATAGTTCAACCCTGATTTACAAATGTTTCTTCCATTGGGATTGTCCATTTTGAAATGCAATCTACAGCTAGTCCTCAATTTATGGCCACAATTGAGCCCAGAATTTATATTGCTAAGTGAGAAATTGTTAAGTGAATTTTATCCCATTTTACGACTTTTCTTGTCACATTTGTTAAGTGAATCACTCCAGTTATTAAATTAGTAACACAGTTGTTAAGTGAATCTGACGTTGCTTGTCAGGAGGTCGCAAAAGATGGTCACATGACCCCAGGACACTACAACTGTCATAAATGTGAATCAGTTGTCAAGCATCCAATAGTAAACCACATGACCATAGGGATGCTGCTACGTTCATAAGTGTGAAAAATGGTCATGTCACTTTTTTCAGTGCCATTGTAACTTTGAATGGTCACTATATGAATTGTTGTAAATTGAGGACTACCTGTATATGGTTTTCTTGCTGGATCATAAGAATTGGGCTTGTCTTTCTGATAACAACTCCAAAACACAGTCACCTTTTTTGCCTCAATAGTATATTAGGAGACCATTACATTGTCAAGATTTTGCCCATGAATTAAACTGTTGATGATTTTAAATAAAACATTTACCAATTACGTGAGAACTTTCAAAAATAGTGTCAGGGGCATCCAAAACCTCAGGATTCTTGAGGGGTTTTCTTTTGAATACTTTCTATAGAAAGATCTAAATATGCTTTTTTCTTTCCTTTGAGAATCATAACATTCTAAATGTTAAAAAAAACCTTGATGCACATTAAAATAATGTATAAATACAGTTGTGCGATTAACCACCCCACTTCTATCAGCGCATTAGGAGACTTTGATAGCTTAGACACAATGAGATAAAAAGAATACTATCATAATACCAGGATATCTTTTTTTTGTAAAAGGCTTTTAATTATAACATTTCTAAATGTGACTGTTAAAAAAACTATAACTATTGCATTTAAAATTTAATTGCATGAATGAGCAAACTTGACTAAAAATGCCTGCACCATACAAAAAGCCATCATTGGTTGCCATGTACTATTGAGTGTTTATTTGTTGTCAATACATGAATTGCAGGGTGGTTGGAAGCGCCTAACTCCTTTGTCTCAGAAAATGGCTCCTTGGTTACTATTTTTAGAAAATTATTACAGGGGCATGTACCGGTATTTGTCTAAAATTGAAGAGAGTCAGGGTGAGAAATGATGAATTTCATAAAGGGCCTTTCTAGTCCAATAATTTATGCTGGTAACGGAGGATACTGGTTCCCATAGATTATGATGTATACATAGATAAAATGTATTTAAAAATCAGAGTAATCTTTTTCTTTGGAAAACAGGCTTCCTTATACCAGATCAGGTATTTAAACTATTTGTTTCACAGAGGTGCTCAGAGGTTCCCTGGTGGAAAAATATTCACAAGCTAACCTAGAGAGATATTGCCCTTCCTGTGCCCTGTTCAGCTGTTGGAAAAGCTGCTGATGCCACTAAAAGCAAGCTGGGGAAGAGGCAAAGAGCTTTGCAGTCTCTCTAGGCAACCATTAGGATTTAAATCCAGGATTAAGAATTGAAGCTGCTGTTTTTAAAGTTGCTTTTTGAAAACATCAGGGGTGATCTACACAGTGCAAGATATACAACAGCAATAGGCACTGAAGTGTAGCCTATGTGGTTTCCCCTAATTTGATGGACAAATATGGTGCTGTTCCATGAAATTGTTTATTATAGTATAGATTATTGGGAAACTTTACTTACAGATAGTTTTTGACTTACAACCATCTCCTCGAGGTTACAGTGGCACTAAAAAAAGTGCCAGTTCTCATCAGTATGACTGTTGCAGCACCCCCATGGTCATATGATCAACAGGCATTTGGCAACTGGCTTATATTTATGATAGTTGCACTGTCCCAGAGTCCTGTGATCACCATTTTGTGACCTTCCCAGTTGGCTTCTGGCAAGCAAAATCAATGGGGTAACCCAGATTCCCTTATTCAATGCATGATTCACTTAACAGCTGCTGTTATTTATTTATGTGATTTATAGGCTGCCCACTCCCAACGGAGTTGATGCTGAGAATCAGAAATGGTATTTAAACAATAGGAAGGCTGTACCTGCAAATACAATATTTTAATTGTGCAGACTAGCACAGGGCAGTCTAAGAAGACAGTTTATTAACTACCACATTGAATTTTGATATTTTAATTCAGAACAAATCAGCTAATCTCTGAAGTAATTGTACAAGAGCTATGTATTTCTTCTCTTCCATTAACATAGAGGGTTCCCCCCCCCCTTGCCGCCAAAAAAAATCCCATTAGAACAAGTGAGGAAAAAGCCAGTGTGACATGTAGCCTTATGTGGCTTGGATTCTCATTCTTTCAAGCAAGCAATGGCTTTCTTGTGAAACTCAGAAGGCTCTCGTTTCATTTTCTTTTCGCCCCTGGAGTCTAATTTTTCAGTAGTTAAAATCAGGTTTTCATTTGAGTTACTTACAGCATTTTCATCCTAGAGTGCAACAGTTTTTGTGTTTAATGCAGAAAACAAAGACATATACCTGGGTTTACCTAAGCTTGGAAGAGGGCAATATTTTTGCCCTCTGGGCCTAGAAAATCAATTTTATCCAGATGTATTTCGACTCCAGGGATGAAAACAAAATGAGAGCTTTCTGAGTTTCACGATTGTTTTTCCAATGAAAGTAATTTAAAATCTATATGAAATTGTTTCTTAGTCTGGTCTACTTTATAGGGCTGATGACATTCATTATTTTATGATGATCCTCAGGATTCGGTCTTATTGTCAAAGCTGAAACATATGCTCAAACTGCTAGAGGAAATTATTAGTGGCTTTGGAGAGAGATGTCATCAATGTTTTGATGATACTTAATTCAAACCTCAAGTAAGTGATTAGTACCCTTGAAGTTTAAACTCAACACTAGGCTGAATGACAGAGAGTGTACATCAAGAAAAATGTTCTAATAGTAAAAACCATTTTTGCCTTTCAGCCACAGTTTAAGAAGCAGGTGTTGATCTAAACACCAGACAGCTTAAGATCACCTGTCTTGCTATGAAACTGTTTGGTTACTTGGATGAGCAGGAAAGGTCTTCTTAATTCAAAGATGCCCCATTGCTGGAAATTTGACTATGGAGTATATGAGAAAAGGCTGCCTTTTGTGTAGCACCCAGCTATGATGTGTGCCCTAAGGATATACATTTAGCTCTCACTTTCTCAGTAACGAGAAAATATTTCTTATACATTAATTATAAGGTATTTTTAATGTTGGTTTTTAAGTGGAATGAATCCATTATGTTTTATATGCTTGTATTTTAAGCTTTTAAAATATTGAAATAAAGAGAAAGGCAGGGTATAAATTCAATTAAAAAAGGAAGGAAAGAAGGAATTCAGCTTTCTTGCAATGAGGGGAAATAGCAAAAGAAGATAGCAGAAGCCAAGACTAGTCCAGGCTCATTTACCGTTTCCACAGCAAACAATGCTTCCTGACATGAATAATTATAGAGGCCTTAGTACAAAAACAATTGTTAATTCAATTTGTGGGAGGTTATTTAGGTGTTATAACCAGCGGTTAAAAGGATGAGATAATAACACCCAGGAAATAAAGGAAGAACTTTAAAAAAAGGGGGGGAGGAAATTAACAAGCACTACTTTGCTTAAAATGTGTATCTAATTAATGTTGAGAAACCTGACATTGCCGGTGTTATGTAACAGGACTCATGCTGATGTTCCAAATGCCGATTCACCCAATCAGATCAGATATGTAATGTTGCACACTGCAAGGCCTCACATACATATTTCTTACAAGCCAGCGTGTATCTATCATAGCTCTGAAAGTAACCTGAAATATTTCTGTAAGTCTAGATGATGCTTTTTAACATCTGTGGTGGTTTCTAGTGAGGTTTTTAGGTTTATAGCAAATCTGTCCTATAGTTCTAAAAGTTTTTTTAAAATCACTCCTGGGAAACATTGACTTTGATTCTAACATAATTAGAATTATGTTATGAATGCTATAAATACATTGCTTTTGATTTTTTATTTGAAACATGTTTTAAGCTATGAATTTGCACATTTGACTTTTGATCGGATCAGTATTAGATGCAGTGTATTGTTTAATATGTGTATATTATACTGAAAGCCAATTTGATGTAATGGATAAGGCATCAGGCTAGAAATCAGGAGACCATGAGTTCTACTTACTCCTGCCTTAGCCAGTGTGCTAATCACTTGCTTTCAGCCCTAAAAAGGAAGCAGTGGAAAAGTACCCTTGAAAAACCTTGCCAGGAAAACTGCAGGGGCTTATCCAGGCAATCTGCAAAAATTGGACATGATTAAATGAAACAAAAATATTGAGAAGCATTTAACTATGAAAAATCAAGAAACTGCCACAAATGATAGGTTACTCCTCTTCCTAACAGAAATTTCAACAGAATTGTAATCTTCATGGGAAATTTCTTATAGTGAAAAACTTCTTTTGTAAGCACACTAAATATTTTAGCAAGGTATTAATTTCAGTCTTTCTATTGATGTTTGGCAAGGCCAAATTAATGGTTATATACCAGTGGTGTCAAACCTATGGAGCGCGTGCCAGAAGTGGCACACAGAGCCATCCCTCTGGGCACGCAAGAGGGCTTCAAATGGGCCTGCCCACCCGCACTATTGCACTCCATATTACCTTGGTTGGAAGCATAGCTGATTGGCGCGCATGCGCGGATCAGCTGTGTTTCGCCTCTGGGGGTTGTGCAGGGTGGGGGGTGGGGGGGGTTGCGTGAGCATGCATGGGGCAGGGAGCACAGGGTCACACACGTGCAGGGTCGTGTGCATGCATGCATGGGAGTGCAGGGGCATGCAGCCGTGCACTTGCATGCGTACTTTCGGCATGTGATGTTGTAAAGGTTCGACACCACTGTTACATACAACACTTATGCATTCACAGACTGGTCTTTTTGAATGATTAGATGTGACTTTACTATTATTAACAGAAGCTCTCAAATAATTCTCTTCATACAGTTAGACTGGTTGTCATTTTTCGGTTTTTTCCTTTCTGTTCCAGTGTTGGTTAAGTTGGTTATAAAGTGATGCACCAGTATGTTGCATTTTCCAGTCTTTTTTATTTTTCTTGCTGACGATCTGTTGTTTTTGCTGCCAAAGCTGATTCGCTGGCAGTACTGCTTCCTGGAATTGTAAGAGAACACTTAGGAATGACCCAAAATAACTTTTGGATAGCTGTGGACCCACCTGGGAAGGGGAGTCTTGAAGATTCCGGGAGCGGTCAGAAAGTCATTGAGCAAATCCACCTTCTTGTCACCAATTTTGTTTTCTAAGCAAGCCTGGGTTTTAACTTTCACTTCTGAATTTATTGTTTTACTCTGCTTTTTATCTTTAAAAGTTGACCAGCTAGTTGAATGCTAATTTATTTCAACTCTCTGTTGGACTCTAGCTGTTTTTCCTTTTTTTTCCCCTTTGATTTATGTAGTTATTTTGAATAACCCTCCTTCTCACATTTCATCTTTTTGGATGGATGCTGAAGTGCTTTCATTTAATTTACATTATTATTATGGACTCTCACTCACTACATAATTTTTATATTTTTTGTATTTGCAAAATATTTCTTTTGTTTATTTTTTTTTGTATTTTTGAGATTTGTATATTAACTGTCTTTTGAATAAAATAAAAAATAGAAAAAAGAACATTTAAGAACAAGTCCTTCATTACTGTAAACCAACACATGAACTGTCTATGTTTGCATAGTTATTTGAGGAATAGACAAACTAGTAAAATATTCCTTTGGGATTATGGTGGTTCAACCTTTTTGTTATAGATCAAATCATGTTTATTTGTACTGTAATATTTTTAATAACTGTTATCTAACTTATTCTGGCATGAATTCTACCAGGAATTTCATTAATCCAGATTGTGATCTTAATATTTTGATGTACAGTATTGCAGGAAATCGCATGTTTTTAAGAATAAAATAGAGAGAAGTAAGGAATCAATTATTAAAAATTGAGAAACTGAGGAATATATAGTATCTTACTGGATCTCATTCTGTCTCTCCCTCCCTCCCTCCCTCCCTCCCTCCCCTTCACTTTCTCTCTCTCTCTTTCTCTCTCTCTCTCTCTCTCCCTCCCTCCTTTTGTGTGTGTGTGTGTGTGTGTTTTGTCACATTCTTAAGAGGATAAATAACCCATATTTATAATGACAGCCAGCAGGCTATTTTTTTACTTTTATCAGTGCTAAATCAGGGGTGACAAATTGCTTTCTGAAGCTGGATTCTTCTCTGCAGGTTTCAGGATAAAAATAAAAGTAATCACTTATCAAGACTCCTAGATCTGTGACAAGTCTGTTAGAAGCTTATTGCTACCAAAACATAATGGGACCCTTCAGTTAGATTAATGCTCATTTTCTTCCTGAAATACAGTGCAGTCAACATAAAGAAAACCAAATATTCTTACATTATTTTTTTTCCTAAAAGCTGTTTGCAAATAACAGCTTTCATTGATGTCAGTAGAGCACCTCCCTCTGGAAGTTAGGTTACGCCACTGATTGCTTTTATGAAGGAAAACATTGTGTCCTTGCCATGTTGCCCCTCACTTGCTGGCTGTAGTTCAAGCTGCAAGCCCAGCTGAATTGGAGAATGTATGCAAGATGGCAAATTGCAGTCAGCAAAGGTCGGAATTTAAAACAGACTTCAATCTGCAAAATATTAGGACATAAGTAATGGTAAATTATTTAAAATAGTACAACAGTCAGTTCTTCCCTGTCAAAGGAATCTATAATTAAGTCATTGAGGAATAGAGTTTCATAACTGGGCCTTCTTTAGTGGCAAATTAACTAAGACACTGGATTTGTATAACAGAATGGCACTAATTTATTCATTCTTAGAAATGAAGACCAAAGAATCCATATTCAGAAATGTGCATCATGAAACATCTATCTTCAAGAGACTGACTTCTATAGTACCTAAATGCCCAAACGCCACAAGTTAAAGGTTATCAAGGTGTCAAGTATTCACATATCCCTCTCATTTCTGCTTGGAAGCAGTCTTTGAAATATGCATACAGAGAGCTGAGATATAAGAATGGTTGATTGTGTGAGGCTGCCCAGCAACTTTTTAATAGATTGACTTTTAAATGCATCCTTGCTGGATCTTGATCTAACACCTCAGCCAGAAATTTGCTGTTAACTTACAAGATATGCAGCCATACACTAGTGTAGGCCTTGTAGCAGCAGATAAAACTCTTCTTTCTTTCAGCACTTTCTTGCTTGCCAGACGCACTTCTCACTCATGTTTTCTGGCAAGCTGTTTCTTCTGTTTATCTGGTTCAGCTTTGTTGCCTGTTAAGTCTGTTAGTTCATTCTGGCCCATCCCAAATTAGTCTTGAAGTGAATATCCATTGTTTTTCCTTTTGGCTTAGCTTTTATCTGGATTATGCACAATGTGTAACAGAGGGATGCTGCTAATACCATAATTTAAAAACTATATTTCTGCTTAGCTTATTCTATAAACTTTGTAAGATTTTGGAGAAGCTGAGGCTTGTTGCTTAATGGGACATTATTTATAACATGGATTTGCTACACGCATATTTTATCGGAATAGTTTAGTCTAACTAAAATTAAGCTCAGGAAATGGGACCTTTTGTTGAGGGTTTCCCCTTTCACACAGTGCTCCAGGCTATCAGCTGTGTGGAGTGCAGTCTCCAAACATTCTGAATATACATCTTGACCTCAGGCTAGAGAGATTATGCTCAATGCACATAGCCCACAAGGTCTCCACAGCTCCCCTTTGAGGAGAGGAAATATTTTATCATTTTAAAATCCAAATGCCAGTAAGAGGAGAGATGAGAGACATCTATAGAAAAGAACAATTTTAGAACCAACTGAATGAGGGATCCGGGAATAACAGAGACAGAGAGAGTGAGAGAGAGAGAGGGAGGGAGGGAGAGAGAACATTACATTGGGAAGGATAAATATAAAGGTCTAGCTGGTAATATTTTATAACAGTAATTTTAATTTGGAATATATGCAATTATTTAAGTTTTATGATAGCTGATATATCTTGTCCTGGATATTAATGGAACCTGGTATCTCTTTGCAATGAAGTTGCTTTATATTATTAGCAGATCTATCACATTTTATCTTATCTTCTCTTTTGCAGTTTTTTCTGTGGGAGATTTCTTTAACAGCTAACTGGTTTTAATAGCACTTTACTTTTATCTCCTTCCATAGAATGTTTTTACCAGTGATAACTTAATGCTGAACAGGGAATTTTGCATCTTCTTTCCTTTTAAAAAAAATATAGTAGTAATTTCAATTATCATTTGTCAGATGGAGCTGTTAGGGTTTGTAAACCCAGGAGATTTTGGGGGGAGAGAAGAGTTGAGACCTCTAGCCTTTCTGCCATATACAGGTAGTCCTCGACTTACAACCACAATTGAACCCTGAATTTATGTTGCTAAGTGAAATATTTGTTGATTTTTGCCCCATTTTTACGACTTTTCTTGCCACTGCAGTTGTTAAACTACTAACATGGTTGTTAGGTAAATCTGGCTTCCCCATTGACTTTGATTGCTAGCAGGTCACAAAAGGGGATCATATAATCCCGGGACACTGCAGCCTTCATAAATGTGAACCAGTTGTCAAGTATCTGAATTTTGATCATGCGACCATGTTATAAGTCACTTTTTTCAGTGCCGTTGTATCTTCAAACAGTCACTAAATGATCTGTTG